>PVHY01028426.1:0-15227 GCA_004024945.1 Uropsilus gracilis | reverse complement strand
TTTTTGCATACCAATAGAAGGTGGTCAGTAAAAATGTTAATTAACTGCTTTGAGTCAACCTGTCTGGCAGAAGCAGGCAGAGCGGTGATTTAAGTTAGAGTTGAAATTAAGTTGTAAGTCAGAAAGCCTCCTTTTTATCACCTGGTTTCTTTCTTAGCATTAGTGCTTTTTTCTCAGGTGTGGCAGGTAAGCCTCTTGGTGAGTACACTGCATTCTTCGCAGGAGTGAAGATGGTGGTCCATAAGTAAGGATCCTTACCTCTGTGGGCTGCTGAGGACTCCAGGCCATGCTCCCAGAGGTCACATACCACAGCTCTCAGGGGAGGTCTTGCCCTAGTGATACTGAAGTCCAGGGTGAGGGTCTGGGGCTTTGCAGGGTGGGTGAGAAATCCTTGGGAGGCTTCACTGGCACTCATTTATTTTCTCAGTTGCCCCCAGGACTTGATTCTCAGGAGAACCCTTTGATGTGCAAATGCTTCTGTGCTTTACTAAGCAGAAAATATGAAAGGTAAGTCACTCCTGATGACTCAGGAATATCATTATGAACGCCAATTATAAGGCTCTGAGGGCTCCCGGGGCTTGCAGAGATGCTGTCTCCTCCAGAGCAAGCCCAGACCTCAGTGATTAAACCAGTCAAGAAAAAAGCAAACCAGGCAACTTTAAAAATGTCTCTTCTAGTTAAAACAGCAAATATTCATTGCAGAAAACTGCTATGTACAGTATAACAAATGAAAGTTAAAAATTATTAAAATGAGATTTAAAATATCTTTTTGCTGCCAGCGATTGCTGTTGGTATTTTGCTGATATCTGGGGCTGGTTCTGTTAAAATCTGTTTCCGTCCCAACATTTTCATCTTTCCTTCAAGGTTATGGGACTGTACTTTATGACTACGGCTTTTATTTCTGGTGTTGTGGTTTCAATAAGATGAGAGAAATGTTATCATGAATGTCTAAAAAGTTCCCCTATCCTATTCAATAAAAATGATAAAATTGAAGCAATTTAGAAAGTATCTTACAAGTAATATTGTCAATTTAAGGCTATAAGAAGTTGGTGAAATTGGCAAACAGCATTTAATCTCTTTGAGTCCTTTTCATAGCTACTCTTAAAGACTTCAAAACCTTGCAGGTAGATTCTAGAATAGAAGGTGTTGGCTGTCTTAGTCTTTTGGACTGCTTTAAAACAAATACCATAGACTGGCTTAAACAACAAAAATTTCTGTCTCATAGTTCTGGAGGCTGGACGTGCAAGATCAAAGTGCTGGGAGATTTGGTTTCTGGTGCACACCCACTCCTGGTCTGCAGAAGGCTGTACTCTCCCTCTTCTCATATGGCACAGGGAGAGGAAGCTCTCACCTCTTAAAAGGGGAACTAACTCCACCGAGCACCCCTCCCCCTATCTCCAAATACTGTCACATTGAGGCTTCAGGTTTCAACATACATTTGGGGGTAGCACAGAACACACAGTTCCTAACCTGGACTTGTCTGGGGGCAGCACAGAACACACAGTTCCTAACCTGGACTTGTCTCAGAAACAAATCCCAGGCACAGTGTCCTGCAGATAATAGGGCTTGTTAATGTTACTCCCTCTCTTTTCGCAGGTTCCAAGGACAGGGTCTGTCCGCTTTTCTCAAGGGGAAGATGAATATGATGAGGACAGCACTTGTCAGGGGACCACTAACAAACAGTATTTAGGATCAGATTTTATTTTTTTGAGACTAGGTCTTGCTATTTTTGCCCATGGAATCGCAGGCTCACATTGCCCGGGGTACCACAGACTCAAGCAACCTCCAGCCTCAGCTTCCCAGGTAGCTGGGATTACAGGCGTGTGCCACCATGCCCAGCTATTTTTTTGGAACTAGGTCTCGCTACTAGCCCCAGGCAGGACTCGAACTACAATCCCTAGCCCTGGCCGCTTCATAGGCACGAGCCACTGTGCCCAGCTTAGGATCAGACCTGGAAGAGAAAAAAGTCACCAAAAACTGAGTAAAAAAGGCAAAAGCACAGGGCAATCCACCCTGGAAGAACGATGTGAGCCCAGAAGTAGGTTTGAAAAGTGGTGCTAGTTTACCAAACTACTTCAGGGTTAGGACCCTATGGATCTCCACTGAGGTAGTTTGCACTAGCCCCTGGGGAGCAGTCCCAAGACTCTGCTGCCCAGGCTACCTTGTATCTGAATGTGCATAGTGTGAGGAAGGTCCGAGGTGACCTGACACCTGGCAGGAGGCTGGGCTTCCAGGGCTTCAGCATGCCACCTCGCTGGGTGGGCCATGGACTCTAGTCTCTTTCCACTGGAGATAGGAAATGTTAGATTTCTATTTTTATTTATTTTTAAATATTAACATTTAAAATTTTTATTGTTCTTCACTCTTTAATTCTGTGTGTGTGTGTGTCTGTGTGTGTGTGTCAGTGTGCGTGTGTTTGTGTAGTTGAGCTTAATGTGTCAGATCTGGATAACTTTATTCAGGATTCTAAGATAATCTAAAAATCGCTAAGATTTTGACAAATATGATCACTAAAGTAATATAAATGTGACTTTTTAAAATTTTTTGGAGACTAGGTCTCGATACTTTTGCCCATGGAACCTCAGGCTCAAGCATTCCGCAGCCTCAAGTTCCCAGGTAGCTGGGATTACAGGTGTGCACCACCACGCCCAGCTGTATTTTTGGGACTAGGTCTCGCTATGTTGCCCCAGGCGGGTCTCAAACCAAGATTCCAATCCCAGCCACAACACCATAGGCTGGTGCTTACAGACACGCACTGTAACAGTGCGACCATGAAAGGATTTTTTAACTTTGACTTAGACACATACAGGTCTGCTTCTCTTTCCCAAGCAGGCTCTAAACAGTTTACATTAACAATTGCCTTTAACTTAAGTAGACACACCTATGCCTGCTTCTCTCTTTAGGAAGCAGGCTACAAGCAGGCCATTTACTTTTAACCTTTACCTTAACCTTGAGCACCTCTGCCTGCATCTTTTTACAAAGGAGGCTACAAACTGTTTATCAGCATTTACACTGTACCTGCCTACTATTGATGTGTAAACATCAGCTACCAGCTTCTCCCTGCTTTTTTTTTTTTCTCTTTTAGACCTAAAAAGAAAAACTTAAAAACACAGTTTAAACTCTTGTGGGTTTTTTTCACCATCCCCAGCCTTCTCAACCAAAATACGAAACCAGCGCAAGACTATCAGTGCAGACTAATTTATTTTTAACAGTGATTTTTTAATTACTGCAGAAAAAACATATAAGTAAAACTAATTACTTTAACATTGTCCAAAACCTTTCTCAGCATTGACCAAAGTCCTTTCCCCAGATTGCCCCAAAATCCTCAGTCTCTCAGTCCTGATCATCTCACCAATGTCAGCAATTCAGAGTTCAATCTGCGTGTTTAAAGACATCTTTCTTTAGGCGCGCTCCTTTGGTGTGCTCCAGCTCCTCCATGCTGTCCTCTTCTTGTTGTCCAGGTAAAAACTTTATGGTACCAGACCCAGCAAAGTTCACTTTCTTTTCAGGCCTGATTTTTGCATGACCTCTTCAGACACAAGTCAAACTCAGCATAACAAACTCCAACACGGAGTTTAAATCTGCAAACTTCTTAACTGCCGTTAGCACACATGCTGCTAGCCCAGGCCAGCCAAGGGTTTCAGGCCTTTGGTGGCCACATGGCCAACCTCACATGGTTCACATCTCCATCTTACAAAATGGCCAAAACCAAATTACTCTCCTCCATGAATCTCTCTATCTGACCTCCATATTGCATCTGATCTCCATATTTAAATCCCCTCTTTCTTTGTTTGCATACCCTTTATATACCCTGATTTCCCACCTTTCAGGAAACCTGTGTCACCATCCTCTCTCTCTTGCATCTCTCTAAAGAAAAATTCCAACTAAGGTCATTCTCACATTTTAGCATACCTGTCCTTAAAATCTGCAATCTTAAACAGGAGACAATGTTGGGGGGGGGGTGGTAGCACACCCTATCAGCACCACCATGCCTGGTTTTTAATGTGACTTTTTAAAAAGTTTACATGTAAGGTGCCTAGTTAGCACAATAGTTGCGCATCAGTCTCATGTAAGTTCACATTATTAAAAAACTTTAAAATTTAATTTGGAGTCAATATTAATTAAAACACTGAGCCAAATCCACAAAAAACAAATACTGTGTTCCTTCTTAAATTCACTATATTTTCTGGAACAGATTATCACTTTAGTAAAATTATTTTTGTGCCAATATACATATGTAAAACAAAATCTGTATTTTAGCCACTTTGAGTGTATAATTCAGTGGCATTATATTCACAATGTTAAACAACCATCACTGGCCAGGCATGGTGGTGCATGCCTGTAAGTGGCAGCCTAGGAAGCCACGGCCGGGGTCAGGGATCCCGGTTCAAGTCCCGCGTGGGGGCATGTGGCGAGACCTAGTTCCAAAAAAGCATAGCTGGGTGTGGTGGCACACACCTGTAATCCCAGCTAACTTGAATCTGTAGTACCCTGGGCAACGTGAGCCTGTGGTTCCACAGGCAAAAATGGCGAGATCTAGTCTCAAAAAACAGACAAACAAACAAACAAAAAATACCACTATTCTTTCCAAAAATGTTTATCCCAAAACTAGAACCTCTACCATTAAACAAGTTCTCCAGCTGTTTTCCCCCAGTCTCTGAAACTTCTAACCTGTTTTCTGCCTGTATTTGGCTGTAACACACAGTGCATTTAAGTGGAATAATACAATATTTGTCCTTCTGTGTCTGGCTTATTTCCATTAGTGTAATGTCTTCAAGGCTCATTCATGTATCAGCATGTATCAGAACATGCTGAATAATACTGCACTGTATGTACAGCCACAGTTTGTTTATTCATTCATTGGCTGGTGGATGCTTGGGCTGGTGCCAGCTTTTGGTTATCCTGCCCAGTGGATCCACAAAGGGGTGCACATATATTTGTTTCAGTCCTTGTCTTCAGCTATTTTAGAAGCCTGTCTGGCACTCATGATGCTCAGAGCAGAGGAGCAATCTGCTCTGATCTGCCAATCCAACACATTGCATAAATCATTTTATCAAGCAGAGAAAGAAACCCATATTTTCACCACTAAAACCATGGGCTCCTTAAGCCAGAAAGGTCAAATGGCTCCTCAATTGTCTTTCATCTGAGTTTGTTAGCTCAGAGTAGCTGAAAACCATTCAAACTCTAATGCTAAAAAAAATTTTGACCCATTGCTGTCATCCTGTCATAGCAGGCCACATATATTTCAGTTTTCATATGTTTTCATTTGCATGCTTTCTGGAGTTGTAATATTTTTCACTTGATTTCTTTTGAATAATTCTTGACTGTTCCCTACGTGCCACATGTTCCAGGTGAACATTACCCATCCTGTTCCTTGAGGGGTTTCAAGGGAGCCTATTGAAGCCATAAGTAGAGATTGGGGTTTTCTCAGAGTTTTTTATGATCTGATGAACAAAAAAAGTGCCTAATTAAAAGAATGAAATCCCATATCATATGAGCATTTACAGAAATTTAAACAACATACACATTCAGCTCTAAGAGGTTAAATTTCTGTGACAAATACACATTTTTTTTTTTTTTTTGAGACTAGGTCTCACTATTTTTGCCTGTGGAACCGCAGGCTCTCATTGCCCGGGGTACCACAGACTCAAGCAATCCCCAGCCTCAGCTTCCCAGGCAGCTGGGATTACAGGTGTGCGCCATCACACCCAGCTATTTATTTGGAACTAGGTCTCGCTACGGGCCCCAGGTGGAACTCGAACCGTAATCCTTAGCCCCAGCCGCTTCATAGGCTAAAGCTTACAGGCACAAGTCACCGTGCCCGGCCCACAAACACACATTTTTAAAATAACTAAAAACATAATAGGAAAAAGGGCAGGATCCTGAGGATTATGTAGAAGTCATTAAGTTATTTTTAAGTATTTTATTTTTAATTTTGTAATTTTCATACAATATTGATTGCATTTGTATGGTTGTCATTCCCCTCATGAACAAAATGGTTGTCATTCTCCTCAGGTATGGCCCTGACTTCCATATTGTACCCCTATCTCCCCCTTTCTCCATTCCCTTTCTGGTCACTCCAAATCCATAAATCTTTATTTTATTTATTTATTTTTAATTAATTAATTAATTTTGAGACTAGGTCTTGCTATTTTGGGACCACAGGCTCACGTTGCCCAGGGTACCACAGACTCAAGCAATTCTCAGCTTCAGCTTCCCAGGTAGCTGGGATTACAGGTGTGTGCCACCACACCCAGCTACTTTTTGGGACTAGGTCTCACTGTGTTGCCCCGAATGGGACTCAAACCTCTTTCCTCAGGATTGCTTTTACTATTTGAAGTCTGTTGGTTCCATATGAATTTCAATATTTTTTGTTCAGTTTCTTTCAAGAACATAGCTGTTATTGTGGTGGGGATGGTATTAATTTTATATATCATTTTAGGCAGGATAGTCATCTTGGAGCCGGGCACAGTGGCTTGTGCCTGTAAGCTTCAGCCTATGAAGCAGCCGGGGCTAGGGATAGCAGTTCGAGTCCTGCTGGGGTCCTGTAGCGAGACCTAGTTCCAAAAAAATTAGCTGGGCGTGAGGTGCGCACCTGTAATCCCAGCTACCTGGGAAGCTGAGGCTGGGAATTGCTTGAATCTGTGGTACTCCGGGCAATGTGAGCCTGAGGCATGGGCAAACATAGCGAGATCTAGTCTCAAAGAAAAAAGAAAGGATAGTCAGCTTGATTATATTGATTCTCTCCATCCAAGAGGACAGGGTCTCCTTCCATCTCCTAATGTCCTAAACCCCTTTAATCACACCTTATGGCATAGGTCCTGTGCTATATGATAAGTAGTTCAGGTTTCCTTTTAAATTAGTGTTTTTGTATCCTTTGGGTAGATTCCCAGAAGTAGGATCACTGATAAAATGGTAGCTCCATTTTTAGTAGTTTGAAGGTCCTTTACACAGGTTTCTATAGTGTTTGAAACAGTTTGCATTCCACCAGCAGTGTAAAAGTGTTCCTTTTTCTCCATATCCTTTAGTCACTTGTTGCCTGCATTTTTCATGTAGACCATTAGTACTGGTGTTGATACAGCATTGAGTGAGGCAGTTAAAAAAACTGTGTTGGTGCCAGAGTACCTGGTGGGTGGAGTCTGAGAGAAAGATGCTTGAGAAGAAGCAAGAAAAAGTGAGAAGCACCAAAATGCAGATAAAAAGGAAGGAGCAAGAATAATAAAAAAAAAGGCTAGAGAAGAGAATGGTGGGCTGAGGGAACAGTCCCACATGGCCTGCCAGGGGAAGCCCCCTAAAGAGTGAGCTGGAGGTGACAAGGAGCCATGGTGACTGGTAGAGGAGTGGCCAGTGTGGAGAGTATGGCACCGCAGCAAGGTGGCATAATGAGCTGGAGATGGCCAGGGATTTGGAAAACTGATTTGTACACCAGCAATTGTGGAAAAAATCTGAAGAGCCTTGGAGAGGCAGAGCAGTGTGGAACACTGGAGAAGAAGTAAAACACTGGAGAAAGACAGGCTTTGCAGTGCCTGCCTCAGGTTTGGAGGGTAAAAGGGCACCATCTTGGACACATGTCTTTGGGACTGAAAATGGTAAGAAAACTGGCCACTTGTGGCATTAAGAACTTTTCGTTTTCTGGTTTATTTCCCTTGTTAATAAAACACTGTTGTTTAAACTGCTTTAGACTGACAACTGCTAAGTGCAGGTGATGGTGATGCGGAACTGGTTTATTGATAGTGACTTTTGCCCCCTTTCACAGCATTTCAGTGTGAAGTGGTATCTCATTGTGGTTTTGATTTGCATTTACCTGATAATAAATGACATTGAGCATTTTTTCTTATGCCTTTTGGCCATTTGTATTTCCTCTTTGGAGAAGTGTCTTTTAAGCTCTTTTACCCATTTTCTGATTGGACTTTTTTCTTTTCTTTTCTTTTTTGAGTTCTGTGATTTCTTTGTAGATCTTTGGTATTAGATCCTTACAGGTGAATGGAGTGCAAAAATTTTTTCCCATTCCGTCAGGAGTCTCTTTGTTTTGGTTATTGTCTCTTTTACTGAACAGAAGCCTTTTAACTTGATGTAATCCCAGCTGTTTGTTTATTTATTTTCTTTGCTTCTGTAGATATGTCCTGAAAGATATTTCTGTGGCATAAGTATCTTACCTTTATTTTCTTCTATGTATTTTATGGTGTCAGGTCTTACATCCATTTTGAGTTGGTTTTTGTGTATGGTGTGAGGGAGTAGTCTAGATTCATTCTATTGCATGTAGTAGTCCAATTTTCCTAGCACCATTTATTGAAGAGATTATTCTTATTCCAAATATGTTTTTTGTCCCTTTGTCAAATATTAGTTGACCATATATGTGATGTGAGGCTTTATTTGTGGATTTTCAATCATGTCCATTGGTCTGTGTATGTTTTTATTCCAGTATCATGCTGTTCTATTTATTATGATGTTGTAGTATAATTTGAAGCCTGGTGTGAAATACCTCCATTCTCTCTTCTCTTGGTAAAGAAAGCTTTAAATATTGAAGGTTTTTTATTATTCCAAATGAATTTAGTAACATTTGTTCTATTTAAGAATGTCATTGAAACTTTCATTGGAATTGCATTGACTGCAGATTGCTTTTGGAAGGATGGCCATTTTGAAAATGCTAATTCTTCCAATTCATGAACAGGGGATGTCTTTCCATTTCTTTGTGTTTTCTATTTCTTTTAACAATCTTTGTTGTTTATTAATCTATTCTGCTTCTCCTTTTTTTTATTGGGTAACTTTGGTCCATTAGCATTTGCAGTGATTATTGATATGTGGAAGTCTGGTCTTGTCAATTTGTTCATCTTTTTGTGGTTCTGTTCATTACCTTGTTACATGTTACATTCTCTGTTTGTTCTTTTTTTTTGAGACTAGGTCTTGTTATTTTTGGTTGTGGAACCGCAGGCTCTCGTTGCCCGGGATACCAGACTCAAGCAATCCCCAGCCTCAGCTTCCCAGGTAGCTGGGATTACAGACGCACGCCACCATGCCCAGCTATTTTTTTGGAACTAGGTCTCGCTACGGGCCCCAGGTGGGACTCGAACTGTGATCCCTAGCCCCGGTCACTTCATATGCTGAAGCTTACAGACACGAGCCACCGTGCTCGGCCTTCTCCCTGTTTGTTCTTCTGTTGATTTACATTTTAAGGTTTCTTGTAATATTTCTTAAACGCAGAGGCCTTAGTAGTTGTGATTTTGGGGAGATTTAGTTTGTCTGAGAAGGTCCATATTTTTCCCTTATAAATGGAGAGATTTCAGGGTAAAGAATTCTACACTGGTATTTTTTTGCCTTAGAGTTCTTTGAATACCTCACTCTATTGTCTTCTTGCCCTCTGGGTCTCCTCTGAGAAGGCTGATGTGAGCTATTTGATTTTCCTTTATAGGTTATCTTTTTCTTGCCTCTTACTAGCTTCATTATATTTTCTTTGTCTTGGACTTTTGGGAATATTACTATTATGTGTCTTGCTGTCGTTTTACTTTCACTGTAGCATTTTAGTTTTCTAGTTTCCTGTATGTCTGTTTTCATTTCTTTCCTCAAATTTGGGAAATTCTCTTTGATTATTTCCTCAAATATTTTCTCAGTTCTCTTGTTTTTCCTCCTTCTGGCATCCCTATATCTTTATTTTTCTTTTCCTCTTGTCAGATGTTTCTCTGTTTCTTCACTTTTTCCTTTGCATTTCTCTTTCCTTTTCTATTTTTTTCCAATTTCGATCTGTGTCCTCAAGAGTGCTAATTCATTTTTCCATTTCTTATTGAACTTTCCTTTTAGTTCCTTCATGGTTCTGTTACCGCACCAATTTTTTTTAAGGATTCATTTTCATTTCTTAATCCATTTATTGTGCTTTTCATCTTGTTCTTTTCTCATTCTTTTCTTCTCTCTTAAATTTTCCAATTTTTTGATTATGGAAGTTCTGAATTCTTTTTCTGTCAGGTCATAATGTTTTCCTGGGCTTCTGTTATTGATTTCAGTATGCTAACCTTCTTTCTGATGTGCATTGCTCTTAGGCAGGTTAGTTTGATCATTTGTGGTTTTCTTTTCAGGTTTACTCTGTTTACTCTGTTCATGATGTACTGGTACCACTGATGCCATTTTTGGTGGTATTTCTGGGTTGTAGAAGTATTTACCCAATGCCTGGGCTACAGTGACTGGTACAAGAGTAAAGGTGTAGGTACAGGTGACTGCAGTTTGTCACTCAGGTCCTGTTTACTGGGACAGTATTGGTGGCAGAAAAACTTTAAATTGTCCCTACCAGATTGCTGCGGGGTACTGTATTTGAATAGCGGAGATATCTGTGGGTTCGCTTCTGCCAGAAGATTATTGTTAGTGGGTATGTCTTCCTGAGGCTTCTCTGTACATTCCTGTCATCACTATTTTGGGTGTCTGTGCATGCACCTATTTCATGCTGCCTTAAGCAAGGCACAGGCTTTTTGTTGGTGCCTTTAGTGTTTGCCCAGATTGTGCAACTTTTGGAACCAGTGGTACGCACTTTTTTTCCACACATATGCACTTTTTGCTCGGGGCTTTGTGTTCACATATGTTATGCAGATTGAAGGGCTCCTGTGCACCCTTTTCACTTATTTATTTTCACATTCAGCAGGATGTATAACCTATTTGCCTAGCAGCAGTGGACTAATTTTCTCCCAGATCATGTGAATTGTGTAACCATACATTTTTCCTGAACCATGATCAGTGGGCATGTACACCATTTCTCCAGTGGCTCTGTGGGAGACTTTGTGATAGCCTCCCTGTGTTGCACTGCTTGTGGGACCTAGGCACACACATGCACCTCTCTGTGGCTCTGTGTTTGCCTGGGTTGCCTCTAACTGCAGGGTAGCAGGAGAGTGTTTCTCACTGTGCTTACCTCAGTACTTCCTTCCCTGCTCTCTTCTGGGTGCATCTCCCAGAGGCCTTTATGTGCAGGATCCCTGTGTACCCTTTTGGAACCACTTCCTCCTGTGCTTGGCAACCTAAAACCAATGCTGGTGCCCTGTGTCTCCAGCAGGCAGTGTGGCCTGTGTGTTTTCCCCCTGCTACTCCTAATAGCTGCCATAAACAGCTAGTCTCCCAAATAATTAACAATAGAAAGGAGTTCAGTATGTTCCTATCTTCTCTTATGGAGCTGGTCTCTGTTGCTGTGGTCCTTATTGCTCATCTGAAGGTATCCAAGGATTCCAGCTGTGGGATGTGATATTGGTGTTTATGAACTGGTGCTCAGTCTGGGTTGGAAGGTGCTAGCCTTTTTGGTGGACTGGTTTTCCCCAACCAGCCTGCTGCTGCCCATGATTAATGGGCTCCTATTTTTGGCTCTTGGGTATCCTAGGGAAGTGCTGAAGACCTAGAGCTGGTTTAAAGCTTCTGATTTTTGTTAGGAGTTTGTTATCAGTCCCTTTTTAAAGTTGTTTTTAGGAGAGGGGTTGACCTCAGCCTCTCTATTCCTCCATGTTGTTGGCAGAGTCCAATATTTTATCTTGAATCAACTCTATTTTGTTGAATTTATGTAGTCTTTTCTATCTCTAATTCTGTTATTTCCACTCTTTTAAAAAAATTGCTTCACTAACTTGGGTCTCATTTGTTCTTTTTCAAGTTGTTTAGATGTGATATTACATTATTTATTTCACACTTTTCTTGCTTCTTAATGTGGTCTGTATTTCAACTATCTTCTCCCTTAAAACCACTTTTGCTGCATTCCATATCATTATTTTCCTTTGTTTCAATGTATTTTTAAATTCCCATTTTGATTTCCCTTTGTACCTAGTTATTATTAAGGGATGTTGTGTGGTTTCATAATTTTGTTTGTTTTTCATTATAGTGATTTCTAATTTGATGGCATTATGTTCAGTTATATTGATCTTTGTAGTTTTATTGACAGTAGACTCAAGCCCCAAGTTAGATCTATTCTTGAAAATGTTCCATGTGTACTTGAATACTTTATACTTTATAGTATTCTGTAGATCTGGTAGATTTATTTGATCTAGTGCCTCATTTAAAGCTATGGTTTCCATTCAACATCCATTTATGATGAAGGTCCTCAAAATTTTGGGGACAGAAGGAAATACCTGAACATAACAAAAACAATACATAACAAACCCACATCATCCTAACTGGTGAAAACCTGAAAGTCTTCTCTTTGAGATCGGGAACAAGGCAAGGCTGTCCACTCTCACCACTACTTTTCAATATAATACTAGATGTCATTCTAGTATTATGACATCTATAATACTAGATTGATGTAGTATTCCTTGTTGCAACAAGGAATCCAAATTGGGAAAGAAGAAGTAAAATTATCACTACTTGCAGATGACATGAAAATATGTATATATAGATAGATATATGTATATAATTTGGATAGAAAATTTATAGGGTTTATATAGGAAACCCTAAAAACTCTATAGAAAAACCAATGAAAATAATAAACCAGTTCAGTAAAGTAGCAGATTATAAAATCAATGGACAAAAATCAGTCTACAGAAAAAGAGATTAAGAAAACCACTCCATTTACAATTGTACCAATGAAATTTAAATACCTGGGAATATATTTAACAAAACATGTGAACGAACTATACAAAGAGAACTATAAATCATTGCTAAAAGAAATAGAAGAAGACAAAAAGAAATGGAAAGACATTCCCTGCTCATGATTTAGAAGAATCAACACTATCAAAATGGCCATCCTATCAAAAGCAATATATTGATTCAATGCAATTACAATAAAAATCTCAATGACATTCTTTAAAGAAATTTAACAAAAACTATTAAAATTCATATGGAATGCAATAATAAAAAAAACCTTGAATAGCCAAAACTTTCCTGACCTACAAGTGAGAGGATAGAGAAATTTCACTCCCAGGCTTTAAATTATACTACAGAGTCATAATAATTAAGACAGCATGGTACTGGAATAAAAACAGATACACAGATCAGTGGAGCAGGATTAAAAATCCCAAAGTAAAGTCAAGCACATGTAGTTAACTACTCTATAACAAAGGGGTAAAAAACATACAATGTCTCATCAAATAAATGATGCTGGGAAAATTAGAATGCTACATGCAAAAGGATGAATCTAGAACAATCCCTCTCACCATACACAAAAAACAACTCAAAATAGATAAAAGACTTGAAATTTATGACCTGAAACCATAGAATATGTAGAAAAAAAATGAGCAAAAACAGCAATATTTTCCAGGACACATCTATGCAAGCAAAGAAAATGAAAGAAAACATAAAGAACTTGGATTATTTTATATAGCTTATATATATCTGCACGGCAAGAGACAATCACCAAAACAGACACCCAACTGAATGGGAAAAATTTTTTGCACTCCACTCAATTGACAGGGGACTGATAACAAAGATATACAAAGAACTCACACAACTTAACAAAAGCAAAGGGAAAAGTCCAATAAAAAATATGGAGAAGAGCTGAAAAGAAACTTCTCCAAAGAGAAAATACAAATGACCAATAGGTATATGAAAAATTACTCAGTATCTCTTATCAGGGAAATGCAAATCAAAACCAAATGCGATACTACCTCACATCAGTAAGAATGGTCCATATCAAAAT
Organism: Uropsilus gracilis; assembly: GCA_004024945.1. NCBI lineage: Eukaryota > Metazoa > Chordata > Mammalia > Eulipotyphla > Talpidae > Uropsilus > Uropsilus gracilis. The sequence goes on along the minus strand of PVHY01028426.1, from coordinate 1,639 downwards.
GGGCAACAACAAGTGCTGGTGTGGATGTGGACAAAAAAGAACATTGCTGGTAGGAATGCAAACTGGTCCAGCCACTATGGAAAACTGTGGAAGACCTTTAAAATGACTGAAAATGAAACTACCATTTAATCCAGCAATCCCACTTCTGGATCTACCCAAGGATACAAAAACACTAATTCAAAAGGACACCTGTCCTTGGATGTTTATTGCAGCACTATTTACAATATGGAAACAACCTACATGCTCCCAAAGAGATGAATGGGTCAGAAAATTGTGGGATATATACACAATGGAATATCATTCATCAATCAAAAAAGACAAATTTGATGCTTTTGTGATATCATGGATAAATCTAGAAGGAATCATGCTAGCAGAAATAAGCCAGAAATATAAATACTGGACCATCTCATCTATATGCAGGATATAGGGAAAACAAATAATAAAAGGACAAGGAAAATTTAAAACTCTTACCAGAACAAAAGCCTAGAGCAAGAGAGCGGGAGTGGGGTAAAAGTGCAAGAGGGGGCCGGGCACGGTGGCTCGTGCCTGAAAGCTTCAGCCTATGAAGCGGCTGGGGCTAGGGATCGCGGTTCGAGTCCCGCCTGGGGCCCGTAGTGAGACCTAGTTCCCAAAAAAAATAGCTGGGTGTGGTGGTGTGCGCCTGTAATCCCAGCTACCTGGGAAGCTGGGGTTGGGGATTGCTTGAGTCTGTGGTACCCCGGGCAACGAGAGCCTGCGGTTCCACGGGCAAAAATAGCAAGACCTAGATTCAAAAAAAAAAAAAAAAAGTGCAAGAAGGATGGGCACAAGAGATTAAGATAATGGTTTGCAGGTGATAAAGTGGTGGCAGAACCTCAAGGTAGACAATGATGTAATATATTTATGTACAATCAATTAAAAATAAAATTAAAAAAAGAAAAAGAAATTTACCCAAAATCACACAAAAAAGAAGTGATGAAAGTTAATTATTTAAATTCAGGCAACATGCTCCTACTAAGTGAATAGCTCTTTGGCTGTGGTGGGGGATAAAGAGACATACAAGCACACACACATAAATAAAGATAAAGCTACTGTTGCAAGTATATAACAATGTAAGTATATTGTTATAAGTATATAAATATATAAATATACTTTTGCTTTGTTGATCTTTCTATTGTTATAAGTGGGGTATTACAGTCCCATAGTACTATTGTATTGTTATCAATCTCAAGTTCCTTTATTGTCTTACATATCTCAGTTCTTCAGTGGTCCATATATATTTATGAGTGTTATTTCTTTTTGTTGTATTAGACACTTAATCCTAATATAGTGTTAGTCTTCTATCTTTTATCACTTTTCTTAATTGAAAGTCTGTTTTATCAGACATAAGTATAGTTGCATCTGGGGGCTTGCCCGTGGCAGCGCTGTTTTGGCGGGCAGTTGCAGCCCCACCTGTGAGCTCAGCCACCCCTCCGCTGGGCGGGGAGTGATCTCCCGACCAGGTGGGCTCTGGGCGGGGAGGGACTATAAAGGCGTCCCCTCTCTTTCACTCTCACTCCACTTAGTCCTCAGAAGTAATGAGAAGAGCCGGGCACGGTGACTCGTGCCTGTAAGCTTCAGTCTATGAAGCGGCAGGGGCTAGAGATCGCGGTTCAAGTCC
>PVHY01028425.1:0-15242 GCA_004024945.1 Uropsilus gracilis | reverse complement strand
TGCACTCATCCCCTCCACCAGAGACTCATGAATTGTCAAATGATGTCAGAGCTATATCTCAAGGGCCATGTCATCAAAATCATACCCACCTCCAGATCTGGTTCTTTCTGCAATATGGCTCCAGCACAGTTTGCATCAAATTAAAGATCTATAAATGAAACAGCAGTGGAAACAATTGACTGAGTGAAAAGGCAACTCACAGAATGAGAGAAAATATCTGTAAACTATATGCCTGATAAGGGATTCATTTCCATATATATATATATACATATATATGTATATATGCCTGATAAAGGGTTCATTTCCATATATATGCGTGTATATATTTCCATATATATGTGTGTGTGTATATTCTAAAACTCAATAACAGAAACAAAACAAATAACCCAATTAAAAAAGAAAATAGGTTTGAATAACATTTATCCAAAATATATACAGATGAATAACAGATGTATAAAGAGATGTTCAGTAGAATGAATCAGTGAAGAAAAGCAACGCAAAACCACAAAGAGTTATCACCTTCTAAGTGCTTATTACCACACACATATGCACACACAGAGAAAAAGAGAACAAAGGTTGTGCAGAAATTGGAGTATTATATACTGTGTTAGGAATATAAAATGGGGTAACCACTATGGAAAACAAGAGTATTTCCTCCAAAATTAAAAATAAACGAATGCGTCATGTAGCAGTTCCACTCCCACGTGTCTATCTGAAAGAATTAAATTCAGGACTTGAAGAGATCTGAACTCCCAAATTCAATAAAGCACTATTCATCACAGTCATGAAATAATAACAACTAAACTGTCCAGTTGAATTAAGAAAATGTTTCATATACAACTATGGAATGATGTTTGACCTTGAAAGAAGGAAATCCTACTAGTTATGACATACTTGTACTTTGAGAGAGATTGCATAAATGTGAAGAGATTTTTGCCTATTTATTTTAATAAATTTTTATTGATTTCCATTTGTTTATATTATTGCATAATTTTGGGAATAGAACTTTACAAATCAACTCTTGTATCACTTCACTTGCCCACCACTAAGCCTCCATGCCTGACACTAATACATTACACCCCCATTCCCTCCTCCTTTCCATCTTTCCTTTGGTTGCCACTTTATTTTTCACAGTGTCTAGAGGTATGTTTGTGGTACAAATTTGAAGACATTGTGCTCTATGAAATGTTAGTCACAGAAGAACAAATAAATACTGCCTAACTCCAGTTATGTGAAGTGGTTAAAATAGTGACAATAACAGAATTAGAAGATACAATGGAGATTTCCCAGTGCTGGAGAAGGGGAGAAATGAGGAATTGCTTATGAATACGTATAAAGTTACAACTATATAAGATACTAAGTGTAGAGGTATCCTGTAAATACAGAACTTAAAATTAAGGATACAACATTATGTATTTAAAAATGTATTGAGAATAAGTCTCATGAAATTTACAGACACATGCACATACCCACACATGGAAAATGGACACAAGACATTTTTGGAGGTGATAAATATATCAGTTAGTTTAATTGTAGTGATCAATTATGCATGTTGTATATTCAAATTTATCAGATTATATATATATTAAATATGCATCATTATCATGTCATTTTACCTTAGAATATTATAAAATTAAATAAATGAAATTGCTGATATGGAAAACTATTTCTATAAACTAAAGAGACAAAGATTTATGCCTGTCTTGCCTGCCCCCTCTCACCACAAAGCATACATACCAATATCAAGACAGGCATAAAGCAACTACCACAGCCATTTCCATTTGTAAGGGGGTGAAAAGCTTGTTTTAATGTTTTAGAACCCCCAAAACTTTGTTGTCTCTATTTCTTATAAGTTTGCCTCAAAACTGACTGTTTTCTTGTTAGCCCATTTTTTCCTGTCTACATTTTAGCCAAATGCATCAATAAATCAGCTATGTCTCCATTTTGCCTAGAAAGCATGTTAGTCAAATCACCACCACCACAGGGAGCAATGGTACAACACAAAGAACTATCTTGTTTCCAGTCTCCCATAGAAATCCACCCCCACAACCAACCATCCACCAGTAACATTCTCTTAAGAGCCTTTTGACAGTTTACCAATTGTCTGTCCATGGTCCATGCCACACACTTTCAGCATTATTCTTTTCACCAAAAATAATTTATAACAATTTATCTAGAAGTTAAATTAGTTGCCACTAATTAATCCACATTGCAAATGTGGATTTCAAGATCCAGGAGTGCCAACAGCACACAGAAAAGAGTAGCTTCTTTCCTCTAATCAATGTGATTTGGGCGACCACAAAGATTCAAAAGCTGCAGGGGGCAACAGCTAAAGATTTGTTTACTCACCTGGTTCATGTTGACTTGAGAAGACTGAAGAACAACTCTGCTGTCCAGAACAAGGATGCTGGCCTTCTCACTGAGTGACAAACCCAGTGACCTGGACTGCTTCCATGCTATGCACAGTTGTTCTAATGAACAGAATGTGTGAGCATCATGCTCAGCATTCTCTATCTTTGAAATATTGCCAAGTTCACCCAATTTATGAGAAGGGACAAAGTCTCCCCCTTTTGCATCGAAGAAGTGTGCATCTCCTGAGTTATTTCATTTAGCATAATTCCCTCCATTTCTATTCTTGCTATTGCAGACAGTTAAGATCACATCTCTTATAGTCAAATAGTATTCCATGTTCTGTATGCACCACATCTTTACTCATCTGTCCTTGGGCACCTAGGATGATTTCACTCATACATGTAATATAAACAGACAAACAAAGGAACAAGCTAAATCAAAATGAAAAGTTCCAGAAATTGAGGTCACCAGAAAAGCAGGGTTAATGTGAAGACCCAGTGGATGGTGGTGGATGATTATGAGTGCTCTGGTGGTTGGTGCAGTAACACACCGCTAAAGAAGTGTGAACCTATATCTCTGAATCATAGGCAGTGTTGTTAACCAAAGTCTCATCAATTATGAAAAAAACATAGCCAAGTCACATTGTGGAAGAGCGTGCTAGATATCATGATCACCATGATCACCTCTGAAATGTACACCCTGAAACAATTGCTCCTGAAATCACAAGAGAGCTATCAATGCCAAAGACTGCAAAACCTTGAACATTTCCGGAAACCCATGAAATCCCTCAGAGAAGTCAGCCTTTCATTTATTCTTAAAATTTTCCAATTATATCAAAGCACAATTGAATCTCCCATTTTCTTCTGTGTGAAGAGTTTAACTGGTTATAACATATGGTGTACAGAGAATTTTATGTTTTAAAAAATACATTGTATTAACTTGACTATGTCCTGTTCATACAAATCAACTCATTTCTAGTGCCCCTTTGAAACTCTTTCATAGTCTCCCTCTACACTGCCTGCATTCATCTAGCCAGATACTGTGTCTCTATCATTCCCCCCAGGAAACACCTCCCTGGTATTTGTTTGTATCATGGATCATTTGAAACTCTGATCACAAATTACCTGTCTCTCTTATCCGCTGTCAGTTTCTTGAGGACAGGATGAGCTTATTTCTCATTGAATTTCCAGTGTTTACAACATGATTAGAAAATAACATGGTAGTTTTCATCCTCAAGAAATAATAACAATATTTTCCCTTACATCTGTATATTCTTGTAGTTTGCACACACATTATTAATTCACACGATAAGGATTGATACCCTCTTTTCACAGATGAATAAACTGATGTCTGGTTAGGTTTTATTACTTGTCCAATATCATATCACCAGACAAATTGGTGTCTGAGGTTAGAATAAAATGCAGGATTCTTTAATTCTAACCTAGTTATCTTCATCTTCCCATTCTCCCTTTTTGCTACTTAGAATGATTTAGAAATGATGACTTGTCATGAAGTTACCTAATAGACTGTGGTGCAATTTTGAATGTGTCACTGTTTTCTGATTGGACAAAGCAATATTAATATATTTACCTTGAAGAAACTAAATTTAGAATGTCAAGGTAAATACCTGTCAGCTTTAGTTCCTTCCAGTATACAGTGGCTAAATCACATTGAAAATCAGGCTTCTGCCTTAAGACTTCATAAAGATTTGTTTTGTAGAGAAAGCTCCATTCTTAGAAAACTAAAGATAAAACAAAGTTCCCATCCCAAACAATATGTATTTATTATTATACAGTCTTCCAAAATATTGATATTTGATATTAAACTATGTATTGAGAAAAGTATTATATAAATTATCCAAATACAGTATCCAGATCTGTTCACCAATTTCTAGGTTCAATGACATATCATTTCTTGACTAACGAATACTTTTATTAGCATTATTGCTTTCTCCATATTTCAGTAAGGATATGAAAACCCTGAAATGAAAGGACAGCATTATGATTCTGTGAGTTTTCTTTTCTCCCCTTTTCTAAGCCCATGCTCTAAGAAAAACTCAATTGAAAGCAGGGAAACTGCTGCTTTCCCAGAGTCATTCTCCCCCCCCCCCCCGCCAGCAGTTTTTGCTATTTCATAACTTCCATTTTCTGGTGTGGAAAATAGGCTAAAACAGATGTATAATTTAATTAAACTTGTACATTGTTGGATCTCAGGAACTGAACCTTATACCCTTCTCCACAAAAAGTAAAGTCATATGTTGACTACTAACCCCTGGTACCTAAGAACGTGACTCTACAGGATATTTAATGAGGAAACTAGGGTTCAATGAGATCACTAGTTAGGTTCCTAAACTGATATGACTGTTGTCCTTACAGGGAGAGAGTAGTTCACAGACATACAGATAAGGATGATCCTATGAGGACATGGGAAGAAACCAACCATAGACAAAGCAATGAGAGAGGTCCCAGAGGACCCCTCCTGCCCACACTTCCTCAGCCTCCACATCAGAGAGGACATTCTGTTCACGTTGCCAGGCTGTGAACCTCGTCAGGCTGCTCTAACTCAGGAACACAATGAGGTCATCACAGCCTAAATTTAGGTTGACATGGAAGAAGCTACGTCCGGTGATGTGGAGGAAAAGTTCCCTTTCATTCATTCTCTTCCCGATCCTTCATTGTGTTTCCACCAACAGAAATGCTGTAAGCGTTGTATTCAGACTTGTACTCCAAGTTTTCTTCATCATTTTTTCTTATAATGTTTCTTAAATTAAAGCCTATTCATTTCAGGTCTCACTAGGCTCTCTCCAGGTTAATACTGTTCATTGTTGCCTGTGTGAGATTGCCAATGAAATGGAAACATGTTTCTTGACTCTAATGGGCATATTTACCTCTTGGTGAGCATGCATTTATCTTGCAAATGGTAATGGATCTTACACAGTTCCCTTTCCAGGGAGAGGAAGCTCATGCACTGGACATAAATGCATGAGGAAGGAAAACCATGTCTCATGCTGGTCACCTTTCTTACTTTCCTCATTTCCAGGCCATCTAGACAGGCCTCTCCAAAAGCCAGGTGGCTCACACTGGCCCCCGACAGAAGCCATTGCTTTCCCACTGTCTCACTTGAGTAATGTGCTAATGGAAAATCCAGTTATGCATCTCCAGAACCAGGACAATAATAAAATCATAATGATACTGTTAGCAATCTGGCCTCAGTACTGGTTCCCTCTCCTAGGGACACACTGTCACAGGAAGAGAAAAAACTCATCCATCATAAAAATCACACAAGAGCCAAGACAACCAGCTCACATTTATAACAGCATTGGAGGGGAGCCTGCCTCTCACGGTTGGGGAGAAGTTTCTCTTAGAAAAATATAATTAGCACATACATGGTTGGCCTCCCCTTTTTCAGAGAACCCTAGGAAGTTTGGACTTAGATAACTTTTAAGTGACCCTGGGAAGCAGAAACTAAGTGACAGACATCAAGAGGAGAGACCAAGACTGGAGCTCACTCTGCCTGGCATATTTCTCTGGAACTTCCATCTTTTGTTATCTAAAAGTTATAAACAAATGAGAAAAATATGAATAGACAAGGAGGAATATACAGGGAAAAATGACATAACTAGTTAACTAAAGGTAGCAGATAAGCACTTGGGATTACCTACTCCTTTCAATGGTTTAAAACCCTCGGGATTACCTACCCCTTTCAATGGTTTAAAGCCCTTGGAATTACCTACCACCTTCAATGGTGTAATCAATATGACAGTAATGATGACTTTCAGTATGAATACAAGAGAACTGAGCTCTTATTCCCAGTCAGCATACCCCCTACCACAATCATTCTCTTTAGGACACACCTTCATAAACACATGCCCTCTCTATCAGCATTGTTATTGTTATTATTTCTAAGCTCTTTCATCCTCCTCTCTCTGGAGAGTTTTCTGGGACATAGAGGAAGTTGGAAGAAGTTATTACCTCTAAAGGAAGTCCTTTCCACCTTCTGGGAACTATCACTCCCTCAGTTCATTCTCTAGTTTCAGGACAGTCTCCACTTTCTATCAAAGGGAAGAGTCTGGCAAAGTCATGTTGCCTTCGTTGTATGGAAGAGGAATGCAGAGGCTTGCAGAAAAAGGAAGACATTGCCCACATCTCTTCTATCTCCAAACTCATGTTTCAACTATCTTACCTTTCTACTAAAAGCTTCAGCTCCCAGGAAGTTGACTTGATGACATACCTTCTAGTCCCTCATTCAGAGTGAATCACGAATAAGGGTGAAACATGTCATTAGCTCTGCTCATTCATGTAACTGTGCTTACCACTTTCATATCACAAGGGTGGCAGCATGAACTTGCAAAGCTTGAGGATTCCTGATGAGAAGAAATCTGGCTTCGCTAGATAGTAGACTAGACTTCCTAGATCAGTAGATGAGACTTCCTGAGAGACTAGACTCCAAATTGAACCACTTTCAAAATGAATAGAAGAAATGACTACCAAAATGAATAGGAGAAATGACTACCCAACATGTTGACAGAGTTTGACTTCTAAAAATATGACCCAATATAGAGAAGAATATTGGCGCTTCTCTGCTTATTTTCAAACAAATTATACCTCATGAAATTACTTCAAACCTGATGCTTTTATTCCATCTATTTTTTCCAACTCTTTGTTCATGGCATTGTTTTATCTGCAAAGGTAGAGGTAGAATTATTGTGGACAATAATTCCATGTCTTCATGATAATAATGAATAAAGAAGAAAACTGCGGAGTGTTGTGGATGAAAATGCATCCTAAAAGGGGAATAGTTTTATGCAGACCTCTGGTGAAGGAACAATGCTCTTGCTATTTTAATTAGTCTGATTAGGCTAAACTTCACCTCATGGGGCCTGAAGGAGTTAAATATCAAGCTATATTGACATCTAAGTTCAGAGTGTTCCCAATAAAGGAGCTGTCATGTGCTAAATTCATCATGTGATGCCTTTGCTGTGCTCAAAAAACAAGAAGGATGTCAGTCATGGATGCTGGTTAGAGCAAAGGTGAGAATCAAAGATGAATTGGAGTTGGACAGGAGATACGAGATTACTTAGTTTCATGCAAGTGGGTAGGACTTTGGATGCCATTTGGGCAGAGAAGTAACAAGATTTGCATGTTACAAGGATCACTTTCCTTCTGCATTAGATGGAGATTACATGGGACAAAATCATTTTTTTTTTTTTTTAAATCAGCAGAAAGGAATCAGCTAAAACACAACTATCCTCCAGGTGAGTGGTGGTGTTGGTTTGAATAGCAGTGTTGTTGGCAAATTTTTAACTATTTTTTGAATGCAGAGCCAATAAACTTTCCTGACAGATTGAATGTGGGCTAATAAGAAGGAAATTATATCAGCTTCTGAGCAACTAGAATGACATTTCCATTTGTTGAGATGGGGAAGGCTCTGGGGAGGTGAGTTTGGCATGGGAACAGCAGATAAGAAAACATATGTTCTCACCAGGTCCAAGTCAATGGTTCTAGGTTTAGGGACAATTTGGGTAAAAATAGGATGGATTAGTTTAAGAAAAGCTTACTTGGGAAATGCTAAATTTCTCTGAAAAGGGTCTTCTTAGAATAGATGATGCTCAAGTCAAAATGGAAAGGATTAGTAAGGGGAATGAAAGAGAAGATGAGGGTCAAGAGTGTGTTCTCTGTAAAAGTCCAGTGGGATACTAGCCCTTCCTCAGGAAGTAGATTAAGGAGAAGTAAGGTCAAGGTGGTTAAGAAACCCACCATCAAGTCACTAGTCAAACTAATATTGCTCTGCCTTCAACACCACCCCTGCTCTTCACATCTTGCTCCACCCTGTGTAGGCATCAAAACACAAGCAAAAAGGACATTGGTACTATCTAAGGAACATTCTGCATGCCTCCAATTTTATTTTTTATTGACTTCCATTTTCCTGAGCATTCCTATGGCAAGCATCTACAGCCCTCAAATTCCACTCACCACTTTTAAGCGAAATAAAATTCAACTTTGTGAAGTCTTTTCTGAATAGAACTTAATCCTTTGGTTGACATCCCTCTGCCATGTTTATTAACAGAGTGGAACTGGCTCTGGTAAAAAGATGCCAGAATGATTTGATTTCAGTCCACACCGTATAAAATACAAACCACATTTCCTACGATCTAACGCCCGCATATTTCTGAAACTTCACATTCAAGGTAGGAAGGACTGAAAAACAAAATAAACAAAACAAGGAAACATGGGCAATCCCAATTCCATCAGCATTTTAGGCTCCAAGTCAAGTGTCCCTATATCTTAGAAAAAGGGCTCAGAGTAGATCTTGTGTTCTAACATGTTTCATTTCTGGAGAAATTACTTTTTGAGAAATGCTCCAGTCCCCTCAACCATTTCATATTCCAAAAAAATTCCTCTTCCTTCTTCCTAGAGTGCAACAGAACATTTTGGTTGTGTAGTTCTGTTACCTAAGGAAATCTGGATGTAGGTAGAAAAACATTTCTCTGGAGTCAATGGTAGAATTCTGGGAAAGTCACTCCCATCAGGTATGTGATGTGTCAGGAAGGCTTGAGTCAGCTGGGGAAGGCACGATCTTGCACATTGTTCCTGTTATTCTCACAGGAATTGTAGGAAATGATTCTCAACTGCTTTCTCCTGTGGTAGCATTTTATTATTTGTTGCTTATGCTCAGGTAAGTTAATTACTACTAAGAAGATAATGAAAAAGCTGAAGCTAGTGGTTAAGTGGAGGGGAGCAGTTCAAGCATAATGGGGGTGTTAAGTGTTTTCATTTTCTTCCATCTTTGAAGACTGTGAAGAGCTAGCACCTCACCCTCCCCTTACTGCCTTAAAAAGCAGGAATTAGTGCAACGGAAAAGTCATCAGGCTCAAAACAGCTTTGCCAGGATGCCAAAGGACACTTTTGCAAGCATGAAGCTCAGCAAAGTTTTCTTTCTTTGATGTGTTTGCTTGATTTATTACTGAAGCTTCTGCTGGTAGCCCTGAGGGAATTCAAACAGAATTTAACATATATAAATAACTATCTTTTCAGCCAGAAAAATCCTAACATCATAGAAAAATATGCCCGCCGTGCCCTGCATGAGATTTGGACAACAGGAGAAGCGGGTCTGGGAGAAACAGTCTCTTCTGTGGTTGCTGGGAAGCTCGGGGGTGGGAGATGAGGGGGAGGGGTTAAAGCAGGAAACAGAGGTAATGACTATGGTAAATACTTGATATAGCTATGATCACTTGACTCCCCTGAAATTGAAATTTGAAGCAAACAAGTTCATATAGAAGGAGAAACCAGTTTGGAAAGATGGTCTGTCATGCTTCCCCTTGTGCGCTGTAACAAAGTACCACAAACTGTGCGACCCAGAGGACAAGAAGATGTTGTCTCAGACAGAAGTCTGAGCTCAGGAGCAGCGGGGTCATGCTCGCTGTAAGGTGATGAGTTTCTGGGGGTCTGTGGCATATTTGGCATGATTAGTTTGTGGATGTGTCCCTGGGACCTGTTACATGTACCCTCTGCATGTGTGTGTCCATATGTTTAATTCTCCTTTCCCTATAGGCATGCACACCCCAGCTCCTCATCCCCCCGCCCCTGCCGTAATTTTGACCTCATCTTCCCTAGTCCCATTTGCAACAGCCCTTTTGTTTTCTAAACAAAGCCACATTCTCACAGGGCACCCTTTGGCATATGAACGTTCGGTAGGGTGCACACTTCAACCCGTAACATACTGCGTTTCATAAACAATGCCACGAGGCTATCAGCCATGAAGATGGCTGTTCCAGAGAAGTCTTGTTTTCTTAAAGAAAAAGGAAATGAGGGAAGGAAGGGAAAAGGAAGGGAGGCAGGCGAGGACATAGCTCGTTGCTCTGCTTGTTATTTCAGACGTTCTAAGCTGAGACATCAGCATGAGTGCGTTGGGAACATGTGTGATGAGTCACACTCACCTGTAAGGGCTAAAGGGAGGAGGGGAAGAGTTCACCCCCACTCATTATTTCAGCAGCCCTGCTGTTAGGGGCCTGAAACCAAGGTTGTGCAAAGCTGAGGCCCTGTGAACATACAGGCATTGAAATGTGTACCTCTAGGAGACAGTCAGTCAGAAGAAAGAGCTGGTTACTTTCCCACTAGGGGTAGAAGGAAAGACAGAGAGAATAGGAAAAAATATTAATTAAAAGGCTGTGATGCACTTTACAGAAATCATTCTCCTATTTTCCTCTCTCATACTCCCTCTAGCCTTCCTTCCTTTGTTCTATTCAAAGGTCATCTTTTCTTCCCAAGCCCGGTTCTGGGTGGTGAACAGCACTGAGCTGTGTCCTGGGGGGCAGGCAGGGGTGGTGTTCATTAACTCCATCCCACTGGAGAGACGCTGAGGGTCAGAAAGCACAAGCCACTTTCCCCTTGTCTCTCGTAAGGCTGGGTTGGGATTTCAATACACTGCTCTTTTCCCAATCATTTCTCATTTCTCTACAAATATCCTGAGGAGTTGCCCCAGAAGGCAGAGCTCAGAACAGGAAGTTCAGTAGAGAAAATGCTTGGGAGGGAAGTTCCAGTGAGGAGCTGGGGTGTGCACGGCTTTGTGGGTTCCCATAGCAGATCTTTTCGAAGGAAAACAAGAGGGTAGGCATTTAGGACTGGCTCCAGATGGGGTCCTCGTCCCCTCTGGCAATGAACACAACGAATTAGTTAGTTAGTTAATTGATGAATTGAGCTTTAAATTTATTTGTTTTTATTCTTTAAATCACAACCTCAGTAAATGGTTATTGGGATGACCCCCCACCCCATTCACTCAGACACCTCCATCTTTGCTGTTTGTTGATCTGTGTTAAGTCCATTTGTCTCTTTCTCTCCTGTGACAGTGTTCTTTCACTGGGCAAGGGACTGTGTTCTTGGGACCAGGAGAACCGGGCTGTAGGTTTTCAGTGTTAACCTTGTGTTGGGCAGCCAGGCTCTATTTATTTGTGAACACAACTAATTCTTGGAGCAAGAACTTGTGGGATCGACTTGCAAGGAACTGGAAGGATCTGCAGCGATCTATGGGGAGGTTGGGCAAGAGGACAGAGTTTATAGGGTTAAAATTGTAAAGAGTTTAAATTGTAAATAACAATTTTTAATCAATACACATTTATAAAGATAAATAGCAATGGCTATAATCAGGGACTTCCTTCATATCACTAGTTTTATATAATAAAGACTACCTGATGAATGGATATGGTGGGTAAAAGTGGATTCTGGAGCTGATGAAAATGTAAGGCAACATATGTAGGGCGTATTATATTGGTGAATATGCATACACACGTCTTCACACACAAAATCCCGCCACCAATTGCCTGGGGGAATCTGGGAGCTGTCGTACATTTCCATTGGGACATTCTGAATTTTTTTTTCTTCTCTCAGAAACACCACTAAGCGTGGACTTGTTCATTTTCCCAGGAAACAGCAAGTAGCAGGTGGTCAATAGCACCTCCAGACAGTGCACCTGAGGCTGCCAACAGGGGGCACTACTCTGTGGGGTGTGAACATGGCTGCCTAAGGGGTCTGTGCCCAGCACGAACCTCCATGTGCTTCAGGCAGGACCCAGGCTGGGCGCTGCCACTGACCGTGTCGCCTGTGATGAGGTGCAGCCTGCCTGCTTCATGGCTCTTGAGGGTCACTGGGTCTCTTGCAACCTGCACCTCCTGCTACCTTTCACCTGCTCCCAGGAGGAAAAGGGAAGGGAAGGGTTCAGCGATGGTGGGAGTTGAAGCTCTCAAGGTCCTCCAGCTCTCCGAGTCTCTTTGCACTTGAGCTATGTTGTCTTTCCCTTCAGATGGACTCCAAGAAGGTCTGACTTTTCTTAAACACAGAGAATCGGTTACATTCCAGTCTCCCTGCGTTGTTGTGTAGGGGTAACACTGCACATGAATCAACCCTTTTTTGTTTGGTGAATAAATAGGATAAGAATAGCTAAATTTAGATCCAACTTGAAGAAGAAAGAGAAAGAAAGAACACTGTATAATTTGAGGAAGGAGCAGGTGTTTTAAAGTCGGCTAGCTTGGAATTGAATCTCCGTCCATCTGTTGAAGTGTGAGCATTCTTTACAATGGAGAAAATCTCAAAGGGTGTTTTGTGCAGTGAGAGGTACTAGTTTCTTTCGGGGGCTCAACACATGACTGGATGAGTCGGTAATGTTTCAGCCAGTGGCTTTTTGTGATTATTATTTAGTCAAATTCACTAGCTTCATGCCCTTTCCTTGAACTGGCACATGTTCGCGTGATGAGTGCTGATTTATCATTTACCTCCATCTGTGGGCATGAGGTCAGGGAGGAGAGATGCATTGTGTGATGGAAGGTGCAGAGTTTACAGTTCCCTGTGCGACCCAGCCACAAACTCACGAGGATGCCTTTCAATTAGTATGGCAATCATGATACACATAACACATGGCCAGAAAGAAACCAGCTTCCCCTTTTGCTAAAATAAAAAATATATATGTGATAGATATTACTAAATAAAGATAACAACAGCCAGATGTGCCTAACTCCAAAAAAAAAAAAATCTGAAAGAAACTAGGATTGTGACATCAATTTGAGCACCCTCGACTAAATAAATACTAGAAAGAGAAAAATAGTCCATTCAGTAGCATGTTCCATATATAAAGCTTCTAGTTTATGGAGGGCATACACAGGCATCAGCTCCTTCATGCTTTGTGAATAAATGCCCCCCCTTGGGGTAGGTGTGCGATGATGCATACAGTATCCCCAGGTCACAGTTGAGGTTATGGGAAGCCAAAATGGCAAGTCCGGAGCCTGTCATCCAGGCAGTAAGGGAACACATAACACTGGTCCTTTTAGTGTTTGCATCTGCATCTTGAGGTCTAAGCAAAAAAAAAAAAAGCTTTGCAGTTGGTGTGATGCTGAAATGCACATTCACTTCTGCTAGACTGTTTAACCAGGGAGCTAGGAACCATGTCTAGTTTGCCCATCTTATAACCAGCGCTAAGCTCAGTGCCAAGGATATAAGTGCTTGATAAATATTTGTCAAGGTGATGAAATCTTGAAGCTGCTTTTCAGGAGCTCTATCTATATTGCAGACATCAATGAAATCACCTGTGAGTTAAGAGCACGTTGGGGGCGGCGCTTTTCAGAAGATGCTATGAGGACCACATTGGGAACCCCGATTCTCAGGCACAACAATTAGAACTTGTGAAGGAAATGTGAGTGTGTGCACACATGTGTATGTGCCTGTGCAAACAGGAAGGGTGCGGAGATTGAGGGGCTAAGACAAGCAACTGGGGTTGAGGAATACATCACCCAAACGAATATAAATAAATATAGTGCTATGATGTAATTTTAGAAGAAAGTTTAAGTTATTTGGGGAGTTGTGCTGCACTGTGTAGTGTGCAGAGATCAGAGGTCAGATTACATTGCCCAGACCAGCGTGATCTACAGAGATCACTCTCTCAGGGTGTCAGTCAACTGACCCATCATCTTTTTGCATATAAAGTTTTATTGGGAGACAGCTATGCCTACTCACTTACATATTTCTATGGCTGTTTTCACACTAAGATGGTGGAACTAAGTGCTTGCAACAGAAATAGCCCATAACGTGGAAACTATTTTCATCTAAATAAGCTCACTGACATCCGTCTTGTTCCACACCCCTCACCCTGCAGATGAAGATGTTGAGTCTCAGGCTGAAGGTGGAACTCAAATCTCTAACTGCCACGCGGACACCTTCTTTTATCACAAGCCATGCCATCGTCCTGGTCTGATGAGTTGCACTGATTTGCAAACGTGTGAGTTTCTCTTTGTTACAAACTACGCTTATTTGATTTTCTATATAGATCGGATTTTTTATTGTCTGTGCAAACTCCAGCATTTTCCAGCTGCTTTGTAACATCTGCCACCCAAGAGCACCTGAGACCAGTAAACCCCAGGGAAGTTGCAACATCATTAACTGGGCTTAGAAAAGCTGAGTTGAAAACTGTCACAGAATCATACCAAGTCTCACAGAAAATTGATCTGAAAAAAGCGAAGCTTCAGCAATAACTCAAAGGCAATTATATTAAAATGCCAGCTGGGTATTTTCCTGGGGTGGAGCCTTCATAAACATAAACAGCAGACGGATTGCTCCCAGCAACGGGGCGTTGGAGGAAAAGGAAGGCGCTGGGTCTGGAATCCGCCACCATGAGAGAGAGAAAGATGTTGGACATCTCTGTGGCCTTGATGGAGGTTAGTAGACATCTGGGGAAGGAGGCTTCACAAGTCCAGACACCTGGCGCACTCAAGGCCAAGAGCGGGAGCATGATGAACCCAGTTGTTAAAGCAGCCCTGGAAATGAAAACTCCTTCAGCGCAACAGGAGAGCAAGTGTCAGATGCTTGCAGACAGCACTGGGAGGTGCGGTGCCCTGGTGGGAAAGGGAGATGCGGCCTTTGTTGAGAATCGCTGGGCCCCACAGGTCAAGCTAGTCACACCCCAGAAGCAGTTCGCTTGTCAGCAGTTCCCAGCCGCACAAAGCAACGCGCCCTCCCTGGGAGAAGAGGACACGCGGTGCCATGTCTGCCTGGCCGGGCAGCAGCCTCCTGTCGTGGGGGACTGTGTGGCCGTGGCCGTTTCTCTTAACTGCCTCCCTTGGCAAAGAGGCAGAGGCAGCCCCGTTCCCCAGGCGCCCACCGCGCCGTGCAGACTCCCTTAATGCACCTGTGTTTGCCCTTTGCTAAGCGGCTCTTCCCTGTCTGCGCTGAGTCCGTCCATCCTCATGGCCAGCTGTAGCGCCAGTCCCTGCTGGGCGCTGTACTTAGCGCAGGCGGCAGGCTCACCTGTCTGGTGGGGTCTGGCTTGGTTCCAGCTGTTAGACAGCCACCCCAGGCAGGGCAGGGCAGGGGGAGGGATGGGGGAGGGATGGGGAGGGAGTGAGGGAAGGG
>PVHY01028424.1:0-15244 GCA_004024945.1 Uropsilus gracilis | reverse complement strand
AGTTCATGGATTGGAAAATTGAAAACTCATAATAAACAAGATGTCAATTCTCCCTAAATGAATACATAAGTAGGTGGTTAATTCAACTCCTATCAATATCTCAACAAAATTTTGTATGTCCAGTCATACCATGGTATTAAAAAAGGGTTGGTTTCAGGATCTCCATGGAATCACAAATTCAAGGGTGCTCATTTCCCTTACATAAAATGTTGCCATGTTTGCATATAAATGTCCATATATTTTAAATCATTTCCAGGTTATTTATAAAACCTATGCAATGTAACTGCTATGTAACAATATCATATAAGGGATAATGACAAGAAAAAAGTTTGTAAATATTTCATGTAGACATAAACAACAATGCCTAACTTCTATATAGTTTCAAAGAGCACTTGGCTGAATCTACAGATATGAAAACTGCAGATATGGAGGACAAACTGTATAGACAATATTATTGTAATATATTCAGAGGCAAAGAAGCTAGAACAGCTAAAACAATTTTGAAAAGACAGATAAAGAGGAATCATTCTTCATGATTTCAGAACTTACGTACTGCAATAATCAAGTCCCTGTGTCAAAGAAACAGACAAGAAGATCAATAGAAAAAGAAAACTCTGAGGTAAATAATACCCACATTATTTTTGACAAAGGTGTAATGAAATTCAGTGGAAGGAAGATAGTCTTTTAAATGGTGCTGGAGCAAGTAAACACTGATAGGCAAACAAAATTCCACTTAGAGTTCATACTTTACACAAAAAAGAACTCAAAATGGACCATGGCTTCAAATGCAAAATGTGAAAATTAAAACGTTTGGAAATAATAAAAGAAAATATAGGTACAGTTTCTTTCATGTGACAACAGAAGCAGAACTCTTAAATGGATAAATTTCACCAAAAAAAGTAAAACCTTTTTTTCTGCAAAAGACCATATAACAAAAATATAAGGAGAAGCTAATGGAGGAGAAAACACTTAATGAAGGAAAAATGTCTAGAGTATTTAAAGAATTCTCACAACTGAATAACAAAAAAGAAACAATTGAATTAGACCATTGGCAAAAGAATTTTAGTGAAATGTGTATATAAATAGCAAATGAGCACATGCAAAGATGTTCAACATTATTAGTCATCAGGGAAATGCAAACAAAACCCATGATGAAATGTCACTGCTCAGTTATAAGAAAGGCTGACAAAAAATAGTGATAATGCCAAGTCCAGAGGGACTGCAAAGAAACTGAGAAACTGGGTCACTCATGAATTGCTGATGGTATGGTAAAATGATACACACACTATGGAAAACAGGTTTCTTTAAAAGCTAAACATGCAACTACCAGATACCCCAACAACTGCACTTTGGGTAACTTATCCCAGCGAAATGAAGACTTATGTCTACACAAAAACCTGACTGCAAATGCATATAGCAGCTTTATCTGTAATAGCCAAACAATGGAAGCAACCCAGATCTTCAGTGGGTGAAAATACAGAACAAACAAGAGCTTTCCAAGGATTTAGTAAGGGATAGGTGCAGAAGGAAACTGCTGTAGCATCCATGAGTCACCTTGAGGGTTTTTGTGCATTGTGGGTGTCTTCTGGGTTATAAAACTGTATTTAATTTTAATTTAATTTTAATTCATCAGCATTTTTTTGTTCTGTAGTTCTACCTTTGGAGTATTTCTTAGAAAACAGTTTACACATCAAAATTGCACAGCAAGGGCTATCTTATTTTCTTCTAGCACTTTTACAGTTGTATTTTTCATTTTGAATTCAATTTCCTTGCAAATTGGAGGATCAGGAGATATAATGCTCTCTATATATTTTTTCTTTGTGTAGACTCACCTGTTTTAAAACTATCAATTACTCACTGGTTTGCGATATCATCTTGATTACTGGAAAATATATCTCAGCATTTACTTATACTACCTATATCTAGGCTTTTATCCTGCCCATCCCTGCCCAACACACATACCCCTGTTCTTGAAACTCATCATTATAAATCATTTAAGCACAAGAAAATATTCACAGTGAGAAGTACCAGTGGATATCTTTGCTATCCATGCACTTATTAGCTGGGTAACTCTTGGCAGGGAGAGTTCTCTATCAAATTCTTTATGTATAAAAGAACCAAGGTACAATTTTTTTCATATATCACCATGCCAAGATCCTTCCCCTTCAAATGTGTGCTAATATAGGATTTTCAAAAGAAATTCAGTTTACTTCAAAAAGATTTAGTATAAAATTTAGTACTTGAAAACTTTGACTTGAGTTTCAGATTTAAAGAGGTGCAAAAATAATGTAGAGTTGCCATATATCCTTCATTCAATTTCTTCTTAGTTTAACATCTTTATACAATCAGAGCATGATTATTAAAATAAAGCAATTAATATAGGTCCAATACTAGCATGTAAAGCACAGATTGTTAAGATTTCATCCATTTTTTTTTTTCCACTAAGGTGCATTTCCAGTTCTGAGTCAATCCAGAATCCCTATTGCATTTAGTTGCCAGGTCACCTTCCTGTTCTTCAGTTCATTATATTCCCCTCTATCTTTCTCTGTCTCTCATGACCTTGACATTTATGAAGATTCCTGTTCAGTTATTTTGATGACAATCTTTCTCTCAAAATAAAGTAATTTGTCTTTTACACCAGTAGCACACTATTGCTTTCCATTTTTTCCTCAATGGATTGACACACAGAACTAGAAACATCACTTGATATAAGAATTTTCTTATGGGAACAAGTAGAACACCGTGGTTCCAGTTCTTGTTGTGTGTACTTTGGTTTCTAAATGCCAAAATGAAGAGCAAACAAAAAATCTCAAATTGTTTCCCAAAATCAAAGAAGAAGAAACAAGGAAAATGATGTAACCTTCTGCTTCTCTTTCCCCCACACAAATGGAATGGGTTAGCTTAGCTTAGGACCATGAATGGCAGAGTAAAATCTCCACACTTGCCTTAATTTCACACATTAAGAGTGGTTACCATTAGCACATATGCTTCCAATCACCCTCTGTCTTAAGAACAGTACAAATATGCGTGTTAAGAGAATTGAACCTGCCAAACATATTAGATATCACACTACCCTTGAAAGAGCTATCTGCTAAACCCAGATTATATATATGTACATCTCAGCAGTTCTACTTTATTAAACTCACAACCTTTCCACTCAATTTAAACTCCCTATGATAACACACATTGTGATGAGTTTGGGTGGTGGTTTCCTTTTCAGTTGGCTCTAAGAATACTGTATTAAGCCAGACCACAATCAGATGCTAAGTTCATGATCAGCTGTCTCTTTCCACTTGGGTCTCTTGTTTTTTGAGCAGATAAACAATTGTGGATATAATCATTTTGGGATAGTGTGAAAATAAGAATCATTAAAAGAAATAAGACAGTGGCTATGGAACCCATTTTCAGAAGAGCAATTCTTCGTTATTTTAAATGTTAGCTACACGTTTCTAGTGAGGTCTGTATTCCTATGATAGTGATTATAAACTGGTGCCCCCTGGGCCAAATATGGCTCACAGATGTGTTTTATTTGGCAGGTTCAACATTATAAAAGCATTTGAAATTATGACCAAAATTTACATATAAGTGTTCTACTGAAGAATCTAGATTTCTAGATCCTCATGAAAAAACTGATGTGACCACATCGGGGCTGCTTTTCCACAGGGCAATGGCTGGCTGGAATTGAGAGCAGCTGCCTTTTCAAGACAGGGTTTTTTCCCATCTGGTTATCACAATGTCTATCCAACTCTCTTCTCCAGTTTATGTAACTTGTCTCATCTCTGCGGGTGTTTGGATTTTCAATGCTGGTTTGTGATTATGGATCAAGACAACTTTGATTATTTAAGCTCCTGGTGCAGCAAAGGTGAGAAAAACAGTAATGAGAAAAGAAGACCTGTATCTTAGCCTGAATTCCTTCAGAAGTAGATCTTGAGATAAGCATTCAAGTGGGCTTAATTTCTTTGAGAGGTGATACCAGAAAACTGGCAGAGTAGTTGGGGACTGAGTTGGAGAAACAAAGGGAACCAATAAAAATGAATTATCAATTAAGTAACTGAATTATCAAATGAATTATCAATTAAGTAACTGATCAACTGGAGCTAAATCTGCCTGGGGACTCTGGAAGATAGTGTGAAATATGAGCCTCAGAGTTAACTCAACCAAACAGCAAGAGAGCAGTTATTCCTTCAATTGTTGATAGTTGCTCCCAGAAGTAACAATTCCTTAGCACTTCTAACCTGCTATTCCCATGGAAAGATCATGCCTGGAGTTCAGAGAAAAGTATCAAGTAGAAAGTCTTGGAGGCTAGAGTCACAGGCCCTGAGATTTAAGGCCCAAGAAGACAAGTGTAGAGTACCTACATCATCAGGCCACCATGCTTCTGAGTCATATCTAAGTGATGAGCACAGACAGTGATGATTTTGTCTCACCTATTAGAGGAGGTACTTGGTATTTGCTGACCAGCAATGCAAAATTCCCCTCTCATGGAACTAGCTCTAGGATCTCTGAACAAACTTCAAAAGTTCCTCAAATTCACCTTCTCTTCCTTAGCCCCTAGTTAAAAGGTAGGTAGAGTGAACCAAACCACCACCCAAAGCAAGAGAGTAGTAAGGATCCTATGAGAGTATCTTTTGCAATTGACA
The DNA here is from genome assembly GCA_004024945.1 of Uropsilus gracilis. Classification (NCBI taxonomy): domain Eukaryota; kingdom Metazoa; phylum Chordata; class Mammalia; order Eulipotyphla; family Talpidae; genus Uropsilus; species Uropsilus gracilis. Next base: position 10,604 of record PVHY01028424.1, on the reverse strand, counting down.
TAGTCCTTGGTCCCCTTAAGCAAGCTCCAGTAAGGCTTTCATAATAGAAAAATTATTACATACAAAATAAATGCACTCAGATTCAATTTCTCAACAGATCCAGATGTGAGTGGGCCACATTCATGTTTTTGTTACTAACAATGGTGAGCCATATGAACATTGGAGACAACTCAAACATGAACCAGGCACCGATGAATGCTTTAGTCATACTGATGTTCCCTTTGGTAAGAATCCTAGTAATGTACAAGCATTGTAGTGTAGTTATAGTGACTCTGAACTAGAACAACACAATGTTATGATTTCTGTAATTATTTACATTGAGTTTCAATCACTAGCTGATCCAATCCTGCTAGCATGACAGGTACTGGCACCCTATTACCACCAATAGAATTATCTCCTAAAAGGCAGGGTCAACATTGTCAGGACTAGTATGGAATCTACCTCTACGTAGTAGGTGTTTTCTGAGTTACATGTCTCATTCTTTGTTCCTTAGCACATACTAAGTATTCAATAGTTTTATGTTCTTTCCTCTTTTGTTCTTCTCCATTCCTTCCTTTCCTCCCCTCTCTCCATCCCATCTCCCCTCCCTTCATCCCTCCTACCTCACTTCCTCCTTTCCTTCCTTCCTCTCTCCCTCCATTCCTTCCTCCCTTCCTCCCTTCACTCCTTTTCCCCCTTTCTTTCCTTCTTCCTTTTTCTTCTCTCTCTCTTTTTTGCCTTGGTTAATTAGAAGTTTGGTGGAAACAGATTTAAAATAAACATTGTAGAGATAAGATATATAAACACATAAAACTGGATGGTAACAAACCAATTCCTTGAACATTAGGCATTTTACAAAGACATTTAGATCTGATTATGTTTTTTTTTTCTGAGCCAGGAACAGACTTTTAATGGTAACAAGCCATGTCAGACATAATTCCACTGTAAGCCTTGAGTATCTACAATGTTGGGTATTGATTCTTGATTTATGAAGGTTTTTGCTAAATAGTTATTCTCTTAGGGAATCCTTCCTAATGTGATTTTATTATACTTTAAGCTACAAAGTACAGAAAATTATTATACTTTAAACTACAAAGTACAGAAAATTATGACAAACATAATAATTACATTTGGATTCAATTTCTTAATGGAAACCCTAAAATTGTCAGCCCACATGATGATACTGGTGGATATTATTTTGAATACTTACTCAAGAAGAGAATGTTCATTCAGAAAGGAACAAGTCAAAACAATGAGAAATGTTATCAAATGGTTATGGAAGAAGATATGAGAGAGAGAGTACGTGTGTGTGTGTGTGTGTGTATGTGTTAGTGGTTTGAGTAGCTGAGAGAACAAATCAGAATCACCAGGAAAACTTCAGAATATGAATATCCCTCTAGCCTGTGGCCTAAATTAGGGAACAATGGCTTGCTATTGAAAACCTGGAATGGGCATTGCATATGTAGATGTTGCTTCTGGTAATCTTCCTACTACCTAGCCCTGAGTGAAGGGGTCTCCTGCTAATGAAGCTGCTCTGGGCATATTGGGAAGCTTGTTGATGAAAAAAGGTGCAAAGCTGGTAGGTCCTATGGAGGACAGGATCTTGATGATACAGACCTCACTGATTTTGACTTTGAAGTCCACAACAGGTTCCATTCTCACCTTTAACCAGGATTGATCAGCCTCAATATTGTGTGACAAAAGAACAATTCCTGAGAACCACAGTAAAAGTCATCACTTCCACTGACTGTCACATGTCTATAATCCCCTCAGAATCAGCACTTGAGGAAATGCACCTAGGAATCTGTTACAATACAAATATGCTCCTTCAAAGATGTGGTACATTAATTCAGAATTACTGTTGAACCTACATTTCACACTACGGATATTACCTGCAATTACTCATGCATTGAGCACTGCACATATATGATAACAAATCATCAAAACTACCAGAAGATGTTGATAATCATAGCCCCTTCTTTAGATGGGGCAACTGAGGCACCATCACTGAGGCATTACTGACACACTGCCATCTGGGAACTAGAGCTATAAACAGATATAGGACTGAAGGAATGTGATCCTGGAGATGAAAGTTACCTCCAGGGTTGGGGAGGCAATATCAGTGAGCACAAAGAGCCTACAAGATATTATTAAAGGACTTAGAAAAATATGGAGCTAAGAAAAGAACATACCATGTTCATGGATAGGGAGAATTTATTATTAAAATGCCTACCCTGCTTAAAATGATATACAAATTTAATGCATCCCTCACCAGAAATACTAGCAATATTTTTCAAAGAAGCCAAAAAAAAAAAAAAAGAAATTATATTTCATACTACAAAAAGCCTCACATTGCAAAAGTAACTCTGAGGGGACAAAAAGAGAAAGAGAGGTATCTCATTACCTAACTTCAAACTTTACTATAAAGCAGCAGTATGAAAAGCAATATGGTTTGACACCAAAAAAGAGATAAATGGCTCAATGGAACAGAAACAAAAGCTTAGAATAAAACTACGTACATACTAGCACCTAATCTATGATAAATCAGGTATAATCATAAAATGCTTAATAAAATAAACATAAAATTTTAAAAATAAAAAAATTTCCTCTTTAGTTACTAGGTGAGAAACATCTAAAATAAGATCAGGTGGGAGAGAGAGAAATCCATGTTCTTATTTGCTTTCCTAAAGGCAATAAAATGCTACTCTTAAGAGAAGGATAGTGAAAGGACAGAGAAAGTAACAACAAAGAGAGAAGGGGACAGTAAGCCAAGAGAGAGTAATAGATAAAAAGCCTCATTAACAACAATAATAATAAGGCTCTTGCCAAGCTTTAGAGAGTTATATTCCAAAAGTGAAAGATCAGAGGTGAAAATGCAGAAGATATTAAAACAAGGAATAACTGGTTTGGAAAGAAGAAAGGAGAGGGGGAATTGAAGAGACAGAGAGAGATGGTGACTAGTTTCAGTAAACAATAGCCAACATAGAAAAGCATATAATGTATATATTAAAAAAAAACAATAGGAAGACTGCAAAAGATCACTTTCTAGCCACACTATTCAAATATGGTGCATGTTCTCAGAGTCCTTCTGTCTTTAAGGTTTTTAGAAGAAGTTTGAGGAGGGCATTGAGGGAGTTTTTTTTTTATTATTACTAGGCATTGGAAGAGGGTCTTACATTTCCCTGTAATTGAGAGGCTTGTGTGTGTGTGTGCACATGAGAGAGAGAGAGAGAGAGAGAGAGAGAGAGAGAGAGGGAGAGGCAGGAAGAGAGAACAAGAGAACACAGAACATATATTTTAGAGGAATGTAGGAATGTAGAGATGATTCTAGAAGATTCCAGAGACTGAGTTTGTCTCCTCCTGCAGGAGGAGACTCCAGCTAGTGTAGAGGCATGAGAAAGGAGGGAAAGACCAGGAACCAGGAGGTGGAATACTGGAAGTTGGCTGTGGAACTAGACCCAATGGGTTCATATCCCATCTTACTACCTCTTAGCAAGATGTGCAGAGACAAGAGACTCATTTTTTTCCCATTTATAAAATAAGATCTCTACCCTCATGTGGTATGGAGTTACATGATATTAATATATATGGAAAGCTCCTAAGTTTAGTGCCAAGGATAAATTGTTCCATAAGTGGTTATTATTGTCAGATTCTTATCAGAAACGCTCATTTTCCCTGGGGCAAGCCCCCTCCTTGAGGTATCTTGGCAAATTTACTTTTAAAGATAAATGTCACCACTGAGATGAACATCTTTTAAACTTGGGCAAATTGCTATGAACTTGGTGAGGGGGTTTTCCCTCATATAAATGAAGAGATGATTCTAGAACTCACTTGAAACCCACCCTTTGTGTTATATTTTCATTTCGACTGTTAATCACACCTCATTCACTAATCTCTCATAGGATCCTGACTCCCTGCTCTCCACCCTGAAAAGCATTCTCTCTCTATGTTTCTCTGTGCCTTTGTCTCTGTCTCTGTCTCTCTCTGTCTGTCTCTCTGTCTCTCTGTCTGTCTCTCTCTCTCTCTCTCTCTCTCTCTCTCTCTCTCTCTCCCAGGTGCTATTCCTTCTGCTACTCTCTTTCTAGATAAATCCAGCATTCAATTATGTGTCTCAGGTTGAATCATGTTATTCTCTGAAATATGCAGGGTGTAAAACCCCCCTTGGACAGAAGCCAGGCATCTCAAGGGGGCATTTATCTCTGCAGGCACATGAGGACCATGGTACTGTGCAAGGGGCCTGAGGAAAGAGCACCAAGCAGTTTCTGGTGCCACTATGGCAAATCCAAAATTTTCAGTAGGAGTCATTCCTAGTTTTCCCTGGGTAACTCTCGTCTACATGATCTTTGTCATCCCTGACTAGAGGTGATGTGTTTCTTACAAGTTGCAAAATGCATAGTGTGATCTCTGGGCTCACAACCTTCAAAAAGCCCCAACATGCTCCTCCAGACTTTCTGGTACCTGGGGGTGGGTTGGGGGTGATGAACAGCACTCCCCGCAGCGACCAGACAACATTCAGGAAATTCGGAGTTACCTCTCCTACTGGGAGGGGTCCCAGAGGAGACTGGAGGGCCAGATCTCAGCATTCCTGAGCTGTCATCAGTGTGGCTCAGGATGTCAATGTGCCTCCAGGTCTGTTTTGTATTAAACGCTGCCCCATTTTACTCCCACCTCATCCCACCCCTCGCACTCGGCCCACCCCTCAACCCAGTCCCTGTTTTGGGCTTAAGGAATGGCTCTTATCTGAAGAGGGTGGTGCCCTGTCTAGGCACCCCCAGGGGGAGACACAGAGCTGGAAAGATAACGATGAGCAACCCCCCCCCAAAAAAAAACCCATACAGACATAAACACCAGAAACTGATATTGAAACCCCAAAACCATAAGGGACCCCACGTTTTCACATTAGCCGGTTCTGTTTCCCCTCAGCTGCAAACATATGTTCTCTGTGGAAGCAGCCGAGCAGTCTGATCCATTCCTATTTCTGGCAGAAGTGGGCGGGGGAGAAGGAGCAGAGTGCGCATGCCCAAGTCCGGGGTGGTGCTATAAATAATGACCAGAGAAGCTGACCCCAGTAAGGCCACTACCTCCTTGTAAGGTGGGTGCAGCCTGTTCTGCCCTCCCTGTAGTCACCACTCGGTGGGTGGGAGCAGGAGACGCGAAACATCACTGAGGCACTACCAAGGGACCCTGAGGAACGGCTTGCTTCCATCTTCCAACTCCAGCTATCCCGCTTTCCAATTCCCTGCCTCCAACCCATCCCTGCATGAACCCCTGCAGGAAGTAGGGGCCAATGAGCTCCAGGATCATGGACCGTTTCTGTCATTATCCATTTTAAAACCCCAGGATCCTTCAGGAAGGTTTCTCTTGCATGTACACCTGTTTGCCCCTCTGTTGCTTTAGCTCCATCCACCTCTTTGCTTACTCTTCACCTGCACCTCCCTCCTCCACTTGCATGTGGCTGAACATGGTTGAAGGGAATGACACAGTCTTCCAGAACAGCCTCATCAGATGCCCAGCTGCCATCTTCAGCTGGGTCCTCAGAGCTGCCTGGTCACCACACCTTCCATGGTCCATTCGCCTTCTCCCTGGCCTAACTGACTAGCTCAGGCTTTTCTTGTCAAGCCACCTTCCCCCTTCTCCCACCCAGTTACTGACCTTGCTTCCCACTTTACTTTATTTTTTCCCTTAATTAATTTTTAAAAAATATTTTGTGGGTACAATTTCTTTTATTTTTTTACATCATTATCTACCCCGGGGTTCTCCCACCACCTTCCACCTTATCACCCATGAACCATCATCTTAATCTTTTGTGCTCTTTCCACCCCCGGTTCCCCCTTTCCCTCTCATGCTCTATGCTTCAATTCTGCAGAAAGTTAGTTTTAAATTTTTCTTGTCTGTTTGTTTGTTTTCCCTTTATCGCTCATATAAGTGAGACCACCCAATATTTCTCTTTTTCTTTCTGGCTTATTTCTACTAGTGTGATTCCTTTTAACTCCATCCATGCTGCCATGAATGACATAAGTTTGTCTTTTTTGATTGATGAATAATATTCCACCATGTACATATACTACAGCTTTCTGTACCGTTCATCTATTTGGGGGCATATGGATTGTTTCCATATCCTGGCTATTGTAAATTATGCTGCAATAAACATGTGGGTACAGGTGTCTTTATGAATTAGAGTTTTTGTCACCTTTGGGTAGATTCCGAGAAGTGGGATTGCTGGATCAAATGGGAGTTCCACTTTCAGCAGTTTGAGTGGCTGGACCAGTTTTCATTCCCACTAGCAGTGTAAAAGTATTCCTTTCTCTCCACATCCATGCCAGCACTTCTTGTTGCCCCTCCCCCTTTTTTTTAAATGGGCTATTCTTACTGGTGTGAGATGAGATCTCATGCTTCCTACTTCTCTGAGAAAAATGAAGGAATTGGAAGACAAATCTGTCACAAAGGCCCCATCCACCCCACTCATTTTGTTACTGTGGAGGAGTCCTTGATGCTCTTGGCCAAGTGAATCTCATTATTTTCCTCTCTCCTGCATCATCAAGAGCATCTCTGTTTGAGTCAGTCACCTCCTAGGAGGTTGCTATTCTATTTTACTTTTGACCACCTACATTCCTCTGTAGCCACTATCCTGTTTCTCTTTCCTTTCACAGAGAAGTTACTTAAAAGGGCAGTCTGCATAAGAGTCACCATCTCCAAATAATTTCTTTCTCTATCTTTCTTAAACCAACTCCCACCTGGGTTCTGCTGCAGTGAAATGTGCTTCAGAAAACCACAAATCTCTCCCATGTTGCTAAGTTGATGTTTGATGAATGAATGAATGAAACAAGCTAAACTTCATTTTCCTCATGTGTAAAAAAGAGATAAAAATACCTACTTCTGAGGTTTGTTATGAGGATGACTCTATCTACTGTATGCAAAGGATTTAACAGTAAGTGCTATCCTACATATTTAGTAAAATAATTCTGTTACATTCCGCAAGGAGTATTTACCTACAAAACTGAGGCAACTTTTTGCAATGCTCACCTTCAAGGAAAGGTTCTGGTCATGTAAGGTGACCCGTTATCCTTATGCAGAGTTTCCTTTGAGCTTCTGTGAGGAGGAAGCGTTTTGTTTTCCTAAGTTGGCTATTATAGTATTTCTCTTCAGTGACATGCTTGAGATTTACTTGCAGGCAGAGCTAGGGGTGAGCATTCAAGTACAAGAGACATATCATCAGTGCATTGAGTTTGTTTGTGAACTCTCAGAATGTATGTAAAAGCACTTGAAAATAATTGGAGAGAGAGAGAGAGAGAGAGAGAGAATATGCAATGCATTAGACCTGCTGGCTAGAGATAAAGTATAGACAGGTAACTGCATCAATGAGTAGGTCTCATCAATAATTGGGAGTAGGGTCCAAGGGTCTGAAAATTTCTCTGCAAGATCCCTATCATAACCTCCTAGAAGATATATACAGTCCTGAAGCCTTTGGGGGCAACTTTGTAAAGTGTGTTATAGAGGGTTGAAGTAAATGTCTTTTTCTCTGGTTGCTCTATACCCAGGTATATATGTTAACAAAATAATCATGGATGTTGAAGAGGTTTAGTTATATGTCAGTTTCACATAGAATTATCCATCTAATGGTAAAAAAAATTAGAAAAATCAAAGTTTCCACCAATAAGGAATTGGCTAAGTAGGTTATCTGTATAATGGCATTGAATGCAGTCATGAAAAAATAAGCTGGGATTTTTGGAAACTTGTTCCATATGGCAAAGGAAATAAAAGCAAAAGTAATTAATAAGTTAATAAATAAATTGTATTCAAATTGTATACAATAGAGATAATAAATGTAAGTACTTTTACACAGTGAAAGAAAGTAAAAGTCGATCAAAAAGATATAGGATATAGGATATTCAGTAGGCTGAATAGGATAAAATATACAGTTCACAACAGACATGAGAGCAATCTCCTACATATATATATAGATACATATATGAAATTCAATAATAAGAAAACAACTTAACTAACAAATGGGCATCAGATCTGAACAGACAAAGAGGCAGACACAAAGCCAGCAGACATATGGGAAAATGTTATGAATAGGTAGATGCAGGTTAAACCATAATAAGATGCTATTTCACACCCATAGCAATGGCACATATTACTAAAAACCCAACAAGAGGTGGAAATGATGAAAAAAAAACCTATTCATTATTGGTAGGAATGTAAATTGGTGCAACTACTATGGATTTACCTTAAAAAATGAAAAATAGACATACCACATAATCCAGTCATCCTGATAGGTATTCATCTGAAGAATGAATACCTATGAAACCACCCACACTAAAATAACTCCGTGTTCCACAGGGTTGATTGTAGTGCAATCAGGGAAGCCATATAAGTGCCACTGATGGCCACCTGGGTCAAGAAGATGTGGTCAAGCCACACTCTGGGATATTACTCAGGCATGAAGAACAATGGAACACTGCGATTTAATAAAAATGAAAGTTCAAGAACCCTGTATGAGTAGCAAAGCAAGCCAGAACAGCAAAGACAAATATTGAACACCTATCCGGTGGATGATTTGAGGAGGTACAACATTTGTAAAAACTAGCAGTCATTATTAAACCAAGTGAGGGAGAAAGAAAAAATGATCAAAGGCAAAAAGTGAATCATGTTGAAGGTGATAGGCAGAAAAGGAACTCAGTTGATTTTACTTAGTTTCTTTGTTTTCACTTGCCAGAAAGGAAATGCCCCCAGAATTTGACTTGGGGAGCATAGTCTGATTCACGCATGCAGAAAAATGTCTTGATATTGGAATAAGTTCACAGGTTGTCATTAAGTAAAAACAGGAAAACAAGTTCTAGAACAGTGGCTAGAGAATGATTCCATGCTTTACAAATTGACAGGGGAAAAAATGGAAAAAATGAGCTACCAGATATGAACAGTTGTGGAGATTACAAGTGATTTTCATATTTTCTCATCTTTCTCCCAGAATGCATTCTTTATGACATAAAAACCCAATGCACCTGCAAAGTTATCTGGCCCGTTAGTCAGAGGACACATGCCCTTTTGGCCTTCCCTGACAATACACAGATAAGATCTGAAAATGTCACAAGTTAGTAATCCTGAGAAAGAGAATACAGAGGTATGCTTGGAGACATTTTAGAAGAATATTCATTCATTCATTTATTCATTCATTCATTCATTTACCAGGTATGTTGGTGTGAGCTATGACCTGAGCACTGTCTATTTATCCAGCCAAGAACAAGCCTGCAGAGGATCCTATCCTCATGTAGCTTTTCACCTCTGGGGAAAAAATAGACTTTAGGCAATTATTTCTATAAACCTGAGGACTGTTATAGAGGAAAATTATTGTAGGTGTACCAGAAGCCCAGAGAAGAATTTAACATGAACTGTGATCTGTAAAAGGCTTCCCTAGTTGAGTGACATTTAAGCTAACACCTGAGGATGAATGATAGTCAACAAGTACAGAGGGGAAAAGAGATTTAGAGCAGAGGAAAAGAAGAATGCTCTCATCTGAGACCAGCAAGCTGAGTTAACAGGAACAGGGCACTTTGGAGGCAATGAGAGAATCCCTGAGTAAGGAGAAGATGTGGGCAGGTGGAAGCAGAGAGTCGGGGACCAGTGTGTGAGGGTCCTGGCTGGACAGCAGAGCACAACCAGAGGAAGTAACGGGGACAAATGAACCAAGGCTGGACCACAGTATTCCACAGAATCTAGGGTGTCAGCCCCATAGAATATCCCTGCATGACAGTGTCCTAACTTTGAAGTAACTGCGTGACCACACTCAACCTTGCCCTTCATCCCATGAGGCAAGTGGTCTTATCATCTCAATTTTACAGATGAGGGAACTATGAGGACCTTATCTATTTCCCGCAGGTCCAAGGCAAGTGAATATCTGAGTGGGAGTTCAAACCCAAGAAGAGCATGTTGGCCCCTGAATGGAGTGATGGAGAGAAAAGAAAGAGGCCTCTCAGCCCACAGATGTAGACAAGCAAGAGAATTTCCATTTCTCTCGATCCCATTAGGTTCCAAGTCCTGGTTCCAAGGAGCGAGCAGGAAGCCAGTGTTCTCAAGCTCTGTTCTTCTAGGGCTGTGCTTGTGTGGGTGTGTGGTTTTGTACAGTCGGTTCTGAGGTGTCCATTCTGCCCATGGCCACCTGCCCATGGTGCCTACTGCTGAGTCATCTCTCCTGATCTCCTTGGTCCCCCAGATAAGGGTCATGGGAGGTTTCATGAGGTGAGGTCTCCCAAGCCTGGGACAAGGCTTTCCTGGTGTCCACCCCACATTCTGACACAACCTTCAAGAGCTGGACATCAAGAATGCGCATCACACCATGGTCAGATGAAAGGCCTGAACTGGGCTTGGGCTTCCTGGTTTCTACAACTCAAGGGAAACTGCTGGTGGGTGTGACTGGGCTGGGGGCTGTTGCTGGGCTCTGGAGTTAGAATACACATGTAGACCTCAACCTGAACGTGCACTACCCCAGGAGACCTGGTTGAAGTCCCAGCTCTGTGACATTATACAAGTCACTTCATGTCTGAGTTCACTCTTGATATTTGCGGAATGAATTGCTCAGGTGATTGATATTGATTCAGCAAAGAACTTGTGGGAATGCATGACTG
>PVHY01028423.1:0-15235 GCA_004024945.1 Uropsilus gracilis | reverse complement strand
TATTAGCATGTTGTTCAATCTCCATGTGTTAGATGTTCTTTCTTTCTTTTCATTATTGATTTCTAGTTTAATACCCTTATGGTCTGAGAAAAAGGTTGGTATTATTTTAATCTTTGTGTATTTACTCATGTTTGTCTTGTGGCCTAGTATGTGGTCAATTTTAGAAAATGATCCATGTGCATTTGAGAAGAAGGTGTATATATTTCTAATTTTAAATGAAGTCTTGCAGCAATACAATTTGAAAATCAGATAAAATCAACACTTCCACAGATTTAGTCTTTCATTAACTCAGTGAAAGCCTAGCAATGTCTATGGTTGCTAATATACATTTACAGTTTTGTGTTTATCTACTCAAAGAGTTCCAGAAAAAGTCAGAATTAAAAGCTAATAGTGTTTGGGCTTTTTGTAGGTATCTCTCACTAGAAGCAACAAAGTACAGTCTTTGAAATATTACTGCCATCCAAGAAAATCAATCAAAAATGTTAATTTTAGCAAAAACAGTGTCAGTTGTTGGATAATAAGCCCTAACACATTTTGCAGTCTTAAACTTATATCACTAAATGCAAGGAAGAAAGCAAATGCACAAGTACTATTTTTTGCTAATGGAAATGTGTTTTTCTCTCTTTTATATTTAGACTATGGCATTGTTACTAAACTGATAAATATTTAGACAAAACTTTTGTTTTGAAAATTTCAGTATTCTTTCTGTTCTTTTTAAAACACTGGATATCTTAGAAAATTAAATATATTAGGCTAGTAAAAGCTATGTAATAGTTTCACATAGTAGGCTATGTAAAAACTGTCTCCTGATATTGACTAATAGAGATACTAATCATGCTTCTCCTATGAATTCAGGATTCAATGTTGGGCAAGTCTTGCATTTATTATACCACCGAGGATTTATATAAAAATCGAAGCTCTGAATTAGGTGATCGCTAAGATCCCATAAACGTCTACACTTGACTACCTGGCTGCCAATCTTCTTTCACAGTGATAAAAGTAAAATAAGATTTAAAGTTATAAACAGGGTAGGGAAGAACATGAGGATTATGGTGACAGGTCTCAGGTAATGTAGTGGTAGAACTATGGGGACTACAATAATGTAAGGAAAGAAATTACATTAAAATTAGTACTAAAAAAATATGTTTCCTACTTCTCTTGGTGTGGTTAATCGAAATAATCCATAAACTCTTTCAAGTTGAGAAGACTTCATTTATTGAAACCACTAGTTCTCTATTTGGATGTTTATTTATGTATGTGTTGTGAAGGAACGCTTTATACTTAGAATGGTTCTTTCTTGCCCAAGAGATATCAAAACTGAGGAGGTGGTTTCTTACAACTCTTTCTAACATGAAGGATAAAAAGGACCATCCATTTGGAGAAACCCCATTAAACTGGATGTTTACTGGACCTAAATAAATAGTATTTTCTAAACAATGAATGATGGGACACATAATAAATTAATTACAGACCAGCTTGAAAGATCTATTTTGAATCCTTAATTAGCATAAATAAGATGAAATCCCTTTTCTTGCACTTAAACAATCCTAATTATACCCCTCAGAAAACTGTTCAATTAATTTTCTCACTATCATGGGTTCTTCTAACAAATTAATAGACTCATCATTAGAAGTATGTTTTGCTACTGTTTGCTGTGTTTTCTTCTGTGCCTCAGTAGTTATGTCATACTTGAATAGTCTGCGAGTTCCTCTGAAATTATCTTCATGAGCTTCACTCATAAGCAGTATGCAGCTTCCGCACAGAAATTGAAAACAGACCGACTTCGATGAGGCATTCTGTGCTCATGTGGGTCTTCTGATGTTTCCACACCACACCACCCTAGTTTCCTATAGGAAAACTCCTGTGAGGTTTTGTTTGACATCTACAGCAGGTTTTTCTTTTATTGTCTATTTGTGATGGGGCCGGGAGGAAACAAGTGTCTGCTTTTTCACATTTGTTTAATTCTTTTTCCTCTTAAAAAAACAAACAAACAAACAAACAAACAAACCTGTTTCTGAGTCTGTTCTAAACAATGCATGAGCCTGCCAAACTTTAAACAATGCATGAGCCTGCCTCCCTTCACAGAACCGACCTCAATTTGAAAGTGGTTAGCATTTTTCAGGTGCTTATAAATTATCATATATATTCTCCAGCTATATTTGGTCAACATAGACAGAAAAAAAAAGGCACAAAAAGGTAATTGATGAATACATTACATAATAAAGTCCCAAATTCTTTAGAAGTTCCTGTGCTCATTTATGTAAGCTATTGAATATATGTATCTATTTTAGAGTGCTTGCTATTTTAAGGAAAATTTTCATTCAACAGTTCTAAAACTGAGATTTATTTTTGTTTGCTCAACTATAAAAGTAAAAAATTTTTTTTCATTTAAAAATTTTTTAAGTATTAATAATGCTCTAGTAAAATAACAAGGGGAATTTTTCATGTACAATCAACTATTATATGAAAGTATTGCCTGGTTTTATCATAGTGTAAAAATAGAAGTAGTATTTGTGCAAAACTTGTTTTACTTTTTTACAGAAACCTTAATCATAATTTGACAACTTTACATAAGAAGTTTGTTAGTTTTAAGCTATTTTACTTTGATAAATGTTTAAGATTACATATAAATAGTTTGTATTCCAATAAAATGAATTAAAATATCAAATATCTTCATAAAATGTATAAATTTTAGTAACTTCAGTCACACTACAATATATACAAAGCAATAATAAAATTACTCTAAGAAGATTTTTAGATAATATTAAATGAGTTGTTTTTTAAGAATATCTAAATCTAATTCCTTACATGTCTACTTTGTATCTTATATATTTTTTGAGATTCTTGTTTCAATACTTTTGAATTGACAATATTATATTCCAAAGCAGTTGCACAATTTTACACAACCAATAAGAAGCAAGAGCACTCTTTTTTTCCCCAAATTGCCAATACTTATTTTTTTTCTTGATAGTAGCCATCCTTATATGTGAGGTAATAACTCATTTTGATTTGTATTACCTTGATTTATTAGAGATATTGAACACATTTTTATGTAACTGCTGGCCATAAGTATATCTCTTTGGAAAATGATTTATTCAAATACTCTTCATAATTTTAATTCAATTTCTTGTTTCTTTACAATTGATTTTTATGATTTATTTATATATTTTCAACATGAAGTCTTTATCAGATATGATTTTAAAATATTTTTTCTCATTTGGTATCTTTTTACTATTGTTGAATTTATTTGCTGAACAGAAGTTATTTTTATTTTGATAGAATACTACTTATTTATTTTTGCTTTTATTGTCTTGAGTTTTGATAACTGACAAGAAATCATCAGTGAAACTAATATCTCAGTGCTTACTTCTTATATTTCCCTTGAGACCTGTATGCTCTCAGGTTTTATGCATAGTCTTTAATTCATTTTGAATTGTTTCTTGTATATGGTGCCAAGTGTGACAATTTCTTTTATTAGTATGTGACCATTTAGTTTTTTCAACACTATTCATTGACAAATCTTTCTTTTTTCCTTTATATATTATCAGCCCATTTGTCATAAACAGGTCATCTATTCATTGTTTTATTTCTGGCTTTCCATTTTCCTCTATTGATCTATGCTAATATTACCCTCTTGTTTTGATTACTACAACTCCATAATATACAGTGAACCATCAACAAAAGGGGTTTAATGGAATGGATCCATTGTAGTAAATATCCATGTATAAATTTTAATTGACCCTCTGTGTACTTGGATTCTGACATTCATAATTATTTATATTGATGAATGTTAAATAGTAAATAGAAAAAAAATCCACATACACAATTCAAGTCCATATTTTTCAAGAATCAAATGTAGTTTTATATCAGGTGTTATGATATCCAATTTTTTTCTTCCTCATAATTGTTTAAACTAATTTGATATGTTTTTCTATTTCTCTGGAAAACATCATCAGGATTTTGAAAGGGGATGCATTGAATATATACATTACTTTGGATAAACTAGACATTATAACAATATTAATGTCTTCAATACATAAACACTATACCTGCTAATGCTTTAGACTGAATTCTTAATTCCCAATTTGAGTGACTACTTATAGATGTACCTACTTTTAATGAATAATTTCAAATGGTCTTTAATTTGCTGATTTTTGTCATGTATTATATCTATTTAAGTTCTCTATTGGATATTTCAGTTTAGTTATTGTTAGTCTTTAGTTCCAATGTTTGGTTGATTTTAGATTTTATAAAAATCAGGGGAGGGGAAAATAAAATTATAAATAAAAAATGAAACAAAAAATAAAGATCCATCCAAACACTGGACAGAAACACAGGGTTTAATTTTTATGAAATGTTTGTTTCAATGGTATAATAAAATATAAAAAAGTAATTATTATACAATATATAAGCATTCATTCCCTTACAGTAGGTTATGAAAATGTATTTTTTCTTTATTGTGCCATCATATTCCATTAATTCACTATGTTCTGTGTCTTCTTCTATTGACATCTATGAATTTGAGAAGACAGCCATGTCTCCTGGACTTTATGAATCTGTCCAATAGGAAAGAACAATTATCAGTCAGCTTAGTTAGAAGTTTTGGGAATCTCTCAAACCTTTCTTATGGATATATATGTTCTACCCCTTTCTTTACCTCTTTAGTAGACTCAGAACTGTACAACTTCTTAACCTTGCAAAGTCATGGCAGCCACATAAGTTACCTTCCCACTGCTCACTACTATGCACTTAGGATCTGGATTACTAGATGCACACTCCACACCACTGTTCTCTTAGAGAATTTTCATGGGTTGGGGAAATTGTAGAATATTATGCCTGCTATAGCAAGCCACACTACCTTTTCCTTCTTAATTTCATATAGACCCCAAACTATACTAAGTCCCTAGATGATACAGAAACAGACATCTTTGTTTAAGGTGTTATTTGGTAGCTGAGTTATTCTGGTATGAGGGGGAGGCTGATGTTTGTAATGTCAGTGTTTTCATACCCATTGAAATGCATTTGTTCTTGGTTTTGTGTTTTTTCACATATTGCAACTTCACAGCTTGATTCTAGATTGTAATGAAGGTGTTTTGATCTCTGCATAATTTTCACCTTGGTGTTTCTTTAGAGAATCAAAAACTAAGACTTATTCTCCCATCATCTTGTTGATGTCTCTCAGTAAAGCTATACTTAATAATGAAAGATTGACTGCTTTCCTCCTAATTAAGAATAAATTATAGACACTTTTCACACTTTACTTATTATACAATAGCCTTATTATTTAAACAAAAAAAGATTTGAAATTAAAACAAAATCAAAATAATGTCCAAAATGACACAAAATATTTCAATTAATATTTGTATAGAAATATTAGAAAATTAAATATTTTTGAATTCATGATTGAACTCATATCAAAGACAGGAATTTTCCCAGTAATAGAGAATTAGATCATAATAATCCAGCATCTAAGTGATTGTGAAAGCCATAACTTTGTCTGGAGAATGCTCGTTTATAAAAATCTTGACTATAGTTACCTAGTTAAAGATAAGAACAAAATCTTGTTTGCAAATTAGAGAAAAAAGAATACATGTACAAATATAAGCTTTGGTTTAGACATCATGTAGGTAAAATGTTTCTTTAATAATACGTAACAACTGAGCATTCTTATATAGATTTGTAACTTGGTTTTATATTGTCTGCATGATATAGAAAATGCCACACTGGGCAGTAAAGAGTTAAAATCGTCTCAGAATGTGGCTATCTTTATTCCTGTCATCAACTGGTATTCTCAACACAGGGGTATTGCTTGCAGCAATCTCATAAGTCCCTGCAGAGTAAATAACTTGGACTTCAAAAATGAAACTATCCTACAGAAAGAGTCACAGATACAAGGAAGAATATTGAGGCAAGGAACTGGTAAGGATGCGGGCAAAGCACAATGTAAACTTTAGTGGACTTAATATGCAATGATATGAATGTAAGCATACATTGATAGAATTGAAAGAAAATATTCACAGTATCGGTGATATTTATTGAACTGTATATTTCAGCAACAGAATTGGAAATTTATAGATCCTCATAATTTTATATGAGGAAAGGAAAAAAGAGAACTATATCCCAAAATGCAGGAAATAATGAATATTCTAATCATGTTAAAATGATAACGTTCATTATGATAAAGATTGAATTCTTAAACTTATGCCTTCTATATTAAGTTAGTAATTTTTGATGATATTGGATGCTTCAAATTGTCTCAGCAAATGATTATAAACAGTACCTCAAGTTGCCTTCCATTATAGAAAGGTAAATGAAAATACAAAGCACAGACTCATCTTCCACTACAATTAATAAATAGTTAGACACAAGTACAATTTACAAGTATATAGCATCTATTGTCTGAAAAAAATCTAAATATGAACTTTAAGCTATTTTTGCACAAATATTGATTTACTGGTTTTCCCAAATACATTTCTATGGGAATAAAAAAAATTGAGGATATGATGCATTTATTATATATAAACACCCATTAGAAATGTTAACTTTTTTAAAGAATAATTTTTGAGAGAAAGGTATCTCGTACAAAATGTGATATTTGTAAATCATTACGATGATTTTCTTTAATGGCTGTGATTAATTGTCATTAATTAGTTCAAGAACAATTGATCATGTTTTAATAATACATTGTATATTAGTGTCACTGTAACTCGTAAACTGCTACTAGTTGCAATATACAAAATTAATAGGAATGCTATTTTGTATTTTTACAGAATTCCAAACCATTAAAATAAAGATTTAAATATTAGTATTATAAAGATAAATCCACAAGTACATAACTAAACCTTTTTCTGCTCTCTTAATAGCTTCTCCCCATCCCCAAATTAAAAACCAAATAAAATTAAACAAACTTTTCTCATGAGACAGAAATCTTTGAGCGTAGAATTTCCTCCATTTTCCTTCATTATTCTTGTGCCTAGTTTTTAATAAGCTTTAGGTTTTAGTTTTGGTTTCACAGCAAAATGAACAGAAAGTACTCGTACTTTCCATATACCTCATGCTCTAAGACATACTCATTCTCCAGTATCAATCCACCCATACCCAATCAGAGCAGCACAAGGAGCCACCATTAATATATCACATCGCTATCACCCAAAGTGTGTTTACATCAGGGTTCACGTTCAGTGTACATTCTATAGATTTGACAAATGTATAATGACATGCATTTACCAATATAGAATGATGCTCAATAGATTCACTATCCTAAAAATCCTCCATGTTCTACCTGATTAGCCACTTCTGTCACCATACACACACACACACACACACACACACACACACACACACACACACAACTTGGTGGCAACTATAGCTTTGCTAGCTTCATACTTCTGCATTTTCTAAAAATGTCAAATGTATAGAGTTGTACAATGTAATGTTTCAGTATTGGCTTCTTTCACTTATTAATTTGCATTTAAGCTTCCTGTATGCCTTTTCCTATTTTGATAACTCATTTTCTCTTAGCAATAAATAATAACCCATTGTCAGATGTGCCACAGCTTTTTTATTTTATGCATTGAAAGGTATGTTGTTTATTTTTGCTTAAACAATGTAGAATACAACTCCTACAAACACCTGAGTGCAGATTCTTTTGTACGTACAAGCTTTCAACTCCTTTGGGTTAATACCAAGAAAGAAATCCTGGATGGTATAGTGAGCCTATGTTTAGTTTTAGAAGTCACTGCTAAACTGTCATTCAAAGTTAGTATATAATTTTTCAATGCCACCAACATTGAAATAGAGTCCTTGCTACTTCTTATCTTCCTATCTTGGATTTGTCAGAGTCTGTCAGTTGTATATTCTTTTCTCATTGTTTTACATTTCAATTTTCTAATTAATTAGGATATTACTATGCTTGCATGGACTTCGTTCATATGTATACTTTCTTTGGTGATTTGGTGATATGCTTTTTCATATTTTTATTTATGTTTTAATTGATTTGTTCATTATTCACTTTAAAGTGTTCTTTAAATGTTTTGGGTAATTGTAATTTTGTCATATATATCCTTTGCAAATATTTTCTCCAAATCTATACTCTCATTTTCTTGACTTGTATTCAATTTTGACTTTCTTAAACCTGTATAAACTCTGGTCACATGTGAATATGTTATATAAAAGACTTGGCTAAATGTCTGTTCATTCTAGAATATTAACTTTAGTGTCAGATAAGGTGCATTTCTAATTCTGTATAGTCTACTTCTGAAATGTGTGACCTTCAGATTTTTCTATTAAAACCTTTTAACATTTGTCTTATGAAATGATTTTCCATGAGAATGAATGAGCATATGTGATATTAAAGCTCTGTCAGAACCAAAGCAACAGAACACCATGTACAGGGACACTGAAGTAATGAGCTGGTATTAGAAGAAATGATGAGGAATTCATTAAACTGTGCAACTCAACTGCAGTTGAGTGTGATGGACTCTAAAGCTTTCAGGAACTAAATGACAATTTAAGATACAACTGTGTGGACATGGTTCCTTTGATTTCTTGCCAGTAGCTATATGGTATGTTATTTTAGTGTTTTAGTACATCATAATGTCTTCTTCCATGCCCTCTAATCCTTTTTTAGCTTCTAATCTTGCCTCTGTCTCTTCTCCTTCTTTGTATGTTTTAAATAAAAATCTTCTAAACAAAAAGATAGATTAGTTTGGGTAGCAAAACTTAGACACCACCAGAATTATTAGAATTGATTCATCTAGAGTTGAATAGGTTGGGGTCATATATCCATTTTATGCCTGATCAGCTATTGTAGGATTAAAAGTCTTATGCTCCTCTTAAAAAAACAAAACAACGACAACTACAAAAAAATGCAGAAACTAAATGGTTTCACTTATATATGGGATGTAGGGAAAACAAAAGGCCAGGAGGAAAAATCAAAACAAGCTAACAACCAAACTAAAGTACACAGCTGGGGGTGAGGGAATTGGTGGGAGTTGGAGGTGGTGGGAAAATTCCAGGGAATAGAAAGTGTGAAATATGTATATAAATAAATTATTTATATAAAAAAGACAAAAGAATTGATTTTCCCCTAATTCCCAGTCAATATGTACGTGGATAATTACAAAACATGTGATAGAATTTTGTATTAAAATGCCTCTTAGTATACATCTAAATCACTGCATTGGAACTATGTTATCTTAATACGTGAAATCAGTCAATCCATGTCTGACCCAGGGTCTTCGGCTTGTCTTTATTTATGGAGATTCTTCCTAGATATGTTCATAACCAATCTCATCTAAAAATTCAAGATCTTTTTCTCAGAGGCTATAGTGTCAGAAATACTGACCCTGACCCTAGTGTCAATGTCACTGGTGCTAAAGGGTGTACTCAGTCATTGTTCCTACCCTCTCACCTTCCCCAAGACACTGTGAAAGACATACATCTGAATAGTCTACCCAGAATAGATTTTGTTATTGCATTCTTAACCAATATAGTTCTAAGACATTCTTTTACAATTTACTTAAAGATATATATATATATATATATATAGACCAACACAAGACATAAATATACCCATATAAACTACTTTTAATTACCATTATGTTACCTTTCTTTTTTTTCTAAAATAGTATAGAAATCACAAACATTGGCTTAAATATAGCAAAAAGTCAATTTTATTTTAAATTTAATTCCAAGGAACTAAATTCATATTATTTTATATATATCAGCTTCTGAAATTCATGCCAACAGTGTTTCAACAGATACTCCACTATACAGACCCTTGTAAATTTTTTTCTTTCATTTTAATAAGAAAAGGTGAAAGGAAAAATGTAAAACACCTTCAGAGTCACTGAAAGGGCAAGATGAAGAGCTGCCCAATTCCTTATCTTTTACCATTTTGGAACTGTTATTTAGAGTAAAGTAAACTGGTAATAATTTAGGATAATAAATTACATTGATTTTGAATCTGTTTACACATTTAATTTGCTTTCTCTACCCTTGTGTTTATATAAAGACTTAGAGAACATTTTTGCTACACTTTTGAACAAGTGATTTCCTGTATTCATTTTCTTTCCTTTGATGCCTCAGAAAACTCTAGGCTTTTGTTGAGATGTAGCATGAGCACACTGGTTTGTGTTTTTCCCTCCCAGCATATCAGAGTTGCAGGCCAGGGAACATATTCAAGGAACTCAAAGAACAAGCACAGTTTACACACACTAAGGTCATATATGCAAGTCTATAACGGTGTGACAAGGCTGAATATGGGGGTCCTGGCTCCATCTTTGTAATAAGACGCAGCTGAATTAGAGAAGACACTACTGTGGGTGGAGACTCTGCAAAACACATTCATCAAGGGGTGAAACCTTGTAAAAGGAGAGTATAGGCACAAGAGCATGGGATGAGAGAAAGCAGCTCTCTTATTCTGCAGAGTAAGTTTGCATTCAGGGAGGAGACACACAGGTACAAACCAGAGAGGAGGAGAAACGAGCAGGTGTTGTGTTGGCACTTGAACTCAGCAGTAACCAGGCAGAGAAGAAAAGTCACAAGCTTCTGGTCCACAGGCAACAGCCCATGGGGGCAAGGACATGTATGTCCCTGATGAGAGGACGGCTTGCTAGAAAGAAGAACGTGTGTTACTGACGAAAGGGGGCTTGTTGGAATCTTGGACTTGGTGTTGGCCTGTTTCGTGTTGCTTGGTTTACTGGACTCGGGTGAGGCACCAGGACCTGGGTGACCCTGGGGACTTTTGGTTCCTTACCTTCTTGTTAATAAATCCTGTTTCTGTTAATTTGGTTTTGAACTGTTTCCACGCAGGTGGATGGCCTGGTAGTGGTGGGTTTGAAGACTAGTTTTTCCCTTGTGAGACTGTGTGAGGTGGCCCCCCGCTAACATTTCCAAGGAGAATGAAAAAAGTTGTCAATAAAGCTACATTTCAAATAGGCAATAGCATCTGTGAAATTTCACTTCACAGGTACCTTCCATTTCCTTTCTCCATGGATAAGAAATAACTTCCTCTTTGCCAATAGAACATGATTGTCAGTTAATAGGTGTTTAGTAGGTTATTGATTAGTAGCTGTTCAGTCTTAATACTTGCCATCACAAAAGTGCTTTTCCAATAAAATAATTTTGGATAAGATATGATGATTTTTTAAAAATTTCAAATATTTCCAAAAGAATTCAGCTTTTGGGCCAATCTGAGGTAGGATGAGTTAAAAATCAGTTTTTTATGCCTTCCTGCCTCTATTGCTGACACCTTGCATGCCAACCAGGTTGCATGGATATCTGGTACCAAAGGATAGGTGCAGGGCATGCATGCTTATGATGGACACCCAGGCACAGAGAAAATCGGCGATGTGCCTGTGTCAATGCAGATACCTGTGCTGAGGGGTGAAGGATAAAAGGGTAGTGTCACTGAGAGAGTGAATGATGCTTTCTCCCTGCCAGGTGTGTTTCTTGATTCAGCATTTGAAGCCTGTGGAATTCTCTGAAGGCTCCAAAATTTTCTTTTCATCTTCAAGAACTGATAATGAATCTACCCAGTCTGGGATGGTCGCAAAGCAAAAGGCATCTGGAATTTCCCTCATTATCAGGATAAAAGCTAGGCTCTTACAAAAAATAATGGTATAATGCTTTTCTTCTTCAATCCTGGTGTGCAAATGGTCCCTGTTAATACTAGCTACTCCAAAAAGTGCTTCAAAATTTGAAACTTCCACTGCACTTCTATGAGAGGCTAGAACAAAAAATTAGTTAATAGTTATTGCTGGAGGTATAGAGAAATGGGAGTTTCTTGTACTGAGTTAGCAAGGCAAAATGGTAGTTACTTGGGGAAATGGTCTGTATAGGGTAAATGAGTTGGTCAGGCTTTTCCTGTTATTAGCCTCTATGTCAGCATCAATGGCATTGCAACATCTCCACGGTTAGACACATGCTACAGTGGGTCTGCACATGTGTGAATGAGCACATCTGGGCCTAGTTGGGAGGGGATAAAAAGGGTGACTTCATCCTGGGGGAGGGGAAGAGTGTGCATTGAGAAGCAAAGGAGTTATTTCTAAAATTTCCACTTGATTTATTTAATTGTAGTACTTTTTATTGAGATGACAAAACCATATGATTTAGAAGAATATGTTTACAATTTTTCAGATGTATGTTACCACATTATATCTACACATATAAGCACTAGAAATCCTCCATCATAGTCTACTGGGATCCTACTCATCTTTGCTCTCCACCTCTCACCATCCCCTTCTAGTAGTTTCAATTGTGCAGTCAGATTTCTAGTGTTGCTTTTGGTTTAGTGTTTTCTGTCCTATAATTTTTGATTCATAATAGCTGACATAAATTCAATCATCCTGCATTTGTCTTTCCCACTCCCTTTATTTCACCTTACATAATTCTCTTCACTTTCATAGATGTTGTTACCAGTTGTTAATTTCCATCCTTTTTTATGTTGAATGACCATCCACTATGATGTATACCACATCTTCTTTACCCACTAATCTTTCAATTAGAACTTAGTAGTATAATCAACATAGGAATGCTTACATCCTTTTAGTGTTTTTGCATTCCTTGGGTAGATATACGTGGAATTGCTGCATAACATGGTAGACCTATTTCTAATATTTTGAGAAACCACCATGCTCTTTTTCATAAGGGTTGAATTTTTCTACCATATAAGATTTACCTTTTTCTTCACATCTGCACAATTTTAGTTTCTGGTCTTATTTATATGTGTCAACTTCACAGTTATGAGATGGTATCTCATACTAGTTTTGAATTACATTTCATTGATAATAATCCAAGTTAAGTATTTTTCATGTGTCTGATGGCCATCAACACAATTTCAATTTTTGATTGGATTGTTTTCTTTTGTTTATGAATTCTTTGTAGATATTGGATATCAGCCCTTATTAGATGCTTCATATATTTTGGTGTTGCTTTATTTGGAATATATATATATGTGTGTGTGTTTATATATATATTTGGAGGACATAGTGTATATATAATGCATTATTATATATATGCACTATATCTTCCTAATATATTGATTTGTTTAATCATTATATAATTTCCATTCCTGTTTCTTGTTACCTTTTTTAGATAGAAGTTAATTTTTTCAGATACAAGTATCTTACCCTTGTCAGTTATAGGTTGCTTTTTTTTTTCTGCATTGATTGCCAGTCTTTTACTTTGAGAATGTGCTTGTCTTTGGGCACAACAGATAGCTTGGTTTTGTTTTTTTGATCAAATCAGTCATCTGAGACATTTGATAATTGAGTTAGTACATTTTTAAAAAGGTGATTATTAATAGATAAGGAATTGCTATATTTTGTCATTTTTTATCTCTATTTTTCTGTTTATTTTGTGTGTTTTTCTCTTTGATTTATATATTTATATAGAGGACTTCCTTTCATTGTTTCTTGGTGAAGCTGTCTAATGCTTGCAAATATTCCTTTTCATTTTTTGGGGGGAAGAGATGGAGGTGTTGGTAAGCTCTTTATTTTCCCTAACATTAGAAAGAGAGTCTTACAGGAGATAGTTTTCTTGACTGGTAGCTATTGCCTTTTAGTACTTGGAATATGAGTCTCACTTGTCTTAACAGTGCATGTATTAAGAAGTCTAATGTAAGTCTGATGGCAATATCTTTATAAATTAAATATTTTCTCTAAGTAACTTTAGAGTTCTTTTTTCTTTTCGAGACCCTTGACAGTTTTACTACTCTGTGCCTTTGGGTATGTCTCATTACATTGAGATTAGCATGTGTTCTTCTAGCTGGATTTACTTGCATATTAAGATCTTTCCACATTTTGGGAAACCTTCCTTTATGATTTCTTTGACTATTTGTTTCATTCCCAGTCTCTTTCTTCTCCTTCTGGGACATTCACTATCCCTGGACTCTTCTCTTGGAGGTAGTTTTCAAATGTTTTTTCATTATTTTTTGACATCTTATTTGTCTCTATTCTTCCACTTGAGTTCTTTGTGCATTAGTATTCAAGGTTCTTGATTTGAATGATTAAATCATTTGCTAGATTCTGCCTCTATGGCTTTTTGATATTGACTTCATTGAGAGCTCAAGAGTTCCCTTTACAGCCAATAGTTCTGTTATCTTCTTATTTGAAATTTAAATTTTATGATTAATAATTTATATCTCAGGTCATTCATTTCCCCTGAATTTGCTTTTTGTTTAGTTTTTCTGAATTCTTTTGTATCACTTTGACATACCTTTCTCTATTTCTTCTGTCTCTTTGAATTTTTTAATATAGAAACTCTGATCTTTCTGATAGGAAGAGATGAACTTCTATGTCTTTGTGTTTGGATACTGGAGAGTTGTTCTGTACAATGTCATATTTCCCTAAGGTCTTCAGATGCCACATGCCTTGGTTTTTGTCCATTTTGCTGATACAGATCTTCCCCACCCCTCATTTTTTTAAATAACTGTAGCAGTGACATAAAGAATTTAAGCACTTATTCTTTCTCACAAGTTGTAGTGTTTTTTCTTTTTTTAATTTGATGCTATTTGTTCACCTTTGTAGGATTTCATAAGTATGCAGGACTGTTTTAGTAATTGTGGAGTTAGCAGGATGGGAAGGTACCTGAAGGTGTCCAACCTCTATTGTAAATGTATTAGGAAACAGAGGAATTACTGTATTTGCATAGCACTGCTGATATTCCTCTTCTCTGGTATTTCACATTTAAGACTCAGCAATCAACATGCTGTCAGTGTGTTTTATGAGGTCAATATCAGTCACAGGGCATGAGGGAGGTGAATGAAGTCTAGAGTGCTTTCTCTGCTATTTTCCTTACTGGTGATCTGATCTGTGTGGGACACTCAGTTGGCTCTGTTTCCCCTCTGCACTGTTTTTTCTATCTCATCCAGAGCCCATGATTGAATTTATAGTCTTTCTGTCTGTATCCCTCACCCTGACTTGAAAATTAAGTCAACTCCATGTCTCCATTGTCCGAGGTGTGGTTTAGTTTGAATCTAATCCATGGGACTTGAAGCCATTTGATTTGAGTCAAATTAATATATTAAGGCATCAATTTTAAGAAGTCTGGTTTGCTTATCTCCACAGGAACAATAATTTGATCATTGAGTTGTAAACATTAAATTGATTGACTAAGAAGCCAACCCTATTCCATAATTGGCATGAACTTTGATTTAGAATTGCAACATGCAAATATTTTGACCATCTGATGTGATAAACTTAACTGATATTTACATTAAAATATTAGTTTT
>PVHY01028422.1:0-15245 GCA_004024945.1 Uropsilus gracilis | reverse complement strand
CCCCCACTAGGGCAGCTTCCACCGAGACCCCTGTGCTGTGCCTGCCGCTGTGGTGGTGCCAAGGCCCTGGCCAGCACTGTGTGGGCCTCATTACGAGGGTACCACTCATCTGCCAGGCTATAGCTGCATGGACCCCGACTAACATGGTGCTCATTGGGGGCATCAGCTCTCTGGGAGGGCGGTTCCTTTCTGTTGCTCCCTGGCATCTTCAAGGTCAAGTGCACCCTATGTTCCCTGGTCTGACTCTCCCCTAGGGCAGGCGGCGGGTTGGGGGCGAGGCGAGAGGCCCCGGCGGTGGCAGTGGAAAGGGTGCCAGGCTCGGGTTGGGGGTGTGGAAGAGGACCGAGGCCGAGTAAAGACAGACCTGTGTCTGCAACGGCAGGACGTGCCTCCAGCCGCTGCCCTGGGGACAGTCACAGAGTCCTGGACCCGGCCACCGGCGTGCCTGTCCAGGGCTCACACCCGTCAGGGAAGCAGATCAAGCTGTGACCAAGAGACACAGCTGAGCGGACCATCCAGACCACGGTGCACCCTCCCGCCTCGGGCCCTTGCTTTCCCCAGGACCCTACCCCCGGGCTGTAGCCTCAGGGCCAACTCTGCCCAGAGACCCATGTCACAAGGCCCAGAGCTGAGGACACTTTGTGCATGTGCACAGGGTCATGAAAGCCACAAGAACGTGTGGCTGAGGTGGACCTGATGGGCCGAGCCCAGCCGCCTGACCCTGCGCAGGCAAGTTTCTTGATGCCCTGCTGGCCTCGGCCGGGGGGGGGGGGGGGGGGGGGGGCTCCTCAGAAAGCAAAAGCTTGTGAGTTTGTGCATTTTGGTTTTAATCACCCCTTTGGCTGTTCCAGCCCACTCTGTCTGTCACCCAGCATTCCCATGCCATACACCTTTCGTCCGCGAGACCGTCTCAGGTAGCCCCAACCTACCTTCCCACCCTCTCCAGCATCTGCGATTACTCCACGGTCACACCGGCAGCTGGCAGCACCCACGGGAGTGGGCACGTGTGGGGGGGTGGGCACCCAGGGAGCGCAGGGCGTGTGCTGAGACCCCATGTCCTGGAAACTCTCAGCAAGACGCTGACGTGGCCAAGTGTCCTCACTTGGTGGCGACACATGAAGTGTCATCGGAGACATTTGGCATAGAGGGAAAAGATGTTTTTCCTTGTTGGTGCCAGCGTCCTGTTTTTGTCATGGAAACTGTATTCGGTTCACCTGAAAACGAGACCAGAGGAAATGTCTCTTTTGAGCACAGCCAACCCTGACCTGGTGTTGGACGTCGCCTTTTATCTCTGCGCTCCCACTTGCCACCACAGAGGGCACGATGCTGCGACACGTGACTGGTGGGTACCGGTGGTTGTTCCGAGCTAGTAACGATCTTGATCAATTCTTCCGTCAAATGGTCAAAACGTTTCTATCCTCTGAAAAGGGATGCCCTCCCCCCCACACACACACACACATGCTGGCTGAATGGATTAAAGATGGTTGAGGGATTTACCTTTAGGATTGTTGATTTTTATGCTGTGCGGCTTCATCTCAATAGAAGAATAGAAGAAGAATGGTGTATGACCTGTCAATCTGCCTGTCTGTGTGTCTCTGCGTGCATCTATGAGTCTCCGCATCTCTCTCTAGCCAAGCTCTTCGGCAACTAGCATGACGAGGCAAAACACAACGAAATGATGAGTAAAGCTCTCAGAACGCATCTGAGTTCAGACAATCCAAAAATTCAGATGAATAAATGATGTACTGGGTTTTGCTTATCAAAGCAGCCGCCTGTTAGAGCTGTGGGCAGTTCTAACCTGACAGCCATGCTTTTCTTCTAGAAATGTGCAGCCTTTTGGGAACTGGAGTTTGGGGGACACTCCTTGCACCGTGACTCACCATCAGGGGGTGTGTGGGACTTCTCGGGTCCCCAGCCCTTTGTATGAGATGCACGCCTCTCCCACTGACAGTTCCCATCGCCGCCCGCAGCCTCCCTGTTGCTTCGGCCCAGAATGCTCTTGGAGAGGCCCGTAGGCTGCCTGGCTACCAGTTCCCTGGGTGAGACCCCTTGGGGGTGGGCAGTCTCCTGAGCCCACGTCCCAGCCCCCAGCCTGCCCCTTTGAACCCCCTACACCCCTACAGGGTGGCCTGACTCTGAGGAGGCCTGCTTGCCGTGCTCGTGAAGGTGCTTTGTCACCCTGTCTCATTTCTCCCCTAGCACCTCAGTCTTGCATGGAAAGAGCTTTATTTCTCCATCTTCCCCTCTGCCTGGAGGGGTTCCTGTCTAGGCCAGATGCTGGGAACCCCTCTCCTCTCTCCTCTTGCTTTGGGGAGCCTGACCTGCCTGCTCTTATCCCAGCGGGAGGCTCAAATTTCAGTATTTCCAGTTTAGCAGGGAGTCCAGCTTCATGTTTTGCTGCGAGCAGGACCACTGGAGTGTTTTTTCTTAGAACAAAGGAATTTTGAGATTAAGCCTCCTCTTGTTGACTGGCATGCAAAGCTTGGAAAGGATTGGTTTCCACACTTCCTTTTGGGGTCACTCATGCCTTGGAGGCAAGGGCTGACAGAAGCTCAGGTTCCTGAATCAGCACCTCCTCTCTGACCAGCTGCTCTGGGGGGGGGGGATGAGGAGTGCTCAGCTCCAGCTGGGCAGGGAAGGGCCAGCTTTCCTTCCCCTGCGAACCCTAATCTAGGGTTCGCTCCCATGTCCCCATTATATTAGTAGGGTAAGAGCTGCAGGACTTGGATTCAAACTGGCTTCACGACTTAGCGAGTGGCTTACCCTTGACTCAGTCATTTTCTTCTCTGGGAAATGGGAACACTTAGGAAGTTGGGATGGGGGATGGGTTCAATGGGGTTTATGGGGTTGTGGTGGGGCACTGCAAACTGCACCGTCAGTGTGACAGGGCAACTTCTTGCTGGAGTAACAGCAGGTAGACAGGACAGGTCAGAGATGCAAAACCCAGATATGCCATGTCATTCTCGGTAGACAATTCTTGACATTGACCGGTCTGCAATTCCATTCAGCAGTCTGATTCTCTTCCAAAAAATCTTTATCTTTATAAGTGTTTGTCTTGGAGATTAGCACGTAAGTGCGGACAGGGTGACAGTAGTGTTTCTGTTAATAAGTAATATCCATGGGTGCTAGCATGAGTCAGCATTTAAGAAGCAGTGTTCACCAAGCATATCTGAAAAACTAGAACTTATTTGATCATCGGGTCAAATAATCTAGATGGTTGTAGGAGAATGAGATTGTGGGTTAAAAAAAACAATTTTATTGAGCTAGAATACATTCACCTCGTCTTTACAGTTCAGTGACTTTTAGTTTATGCATAGATTTGTGCAGCCCTTACCACCATCCATTATAGAAAAATTTCGATAACCTTCAAAAGAAACCAGATCCCAATGAGATACCACCTTACACCAGTAAGAATGGCCCACATCCAAAGAACGGGCAATAACAAGTGCTGGTGAGGATGTGGAGAGAAAGGAACACTCTTACACTGCTGGTGGGAGTGTAAACTGGTCTAACCACTATGGAAAGCTGTGTGGAGGACCCTCAAGTTAATGAAAATGGAACTACCATTTGACCCAGCAATTGCTCTCTTGGGAATCTACCCAAAAGAGACCTCAATGTGGGTACAAAGGGACGCCTGTGTTTGGATGTTTACTGCAGCACTATTTACATTGCAAGGACTTGGAAGCAACCTAAATGCCTCAAAACAGAGGACTGGTGAAAAAAAATGTGGTATATATATATGATAGGGGGCGCCTATCCCCCCAGGTGCCACTGTCTCTTGCTTTAAATCGTTAGTGTTACTAAGAGCTTGATAGGGTTTTTTTTTTAATTTAATTAATTTATTTTTATATATTTCACATCATTTCGGTCCCTGGGGGTCACCCACCACCTCCCCTTCCCACCTGCTCCAGCTGGTCCCCATTCTCCCCTTGTGCAGTTTCATTTGGTTGACCATATATCAGTGAAACCATTTGGTTTCTGTCCCTTTCTATCTGGCTCGTTTCTGCTAGAATGATTTCTTCTAGGAACGTCCAGGTTTCCATAAATTCATCAAATTTGTCATTTTTAATTGCTGAGTAATATTCCATTGTGTATATGTACCACATTTTTTTCATCCAGTCATCTGTTTTGGGGCATTTGATAGGGTTTTAATTAACATACAAGACTGACAGGACTTCCTACCTCAGGAGTTCTATTGGCGGGAAATGAGGATATATAGAGGCTTGAAACAGAAAGGGATTGGAATTCTGATTTGGGATGCAGATAGGCCATTTTGTGGGATGGTCAGGGAAATTGCATGATGAAGATGTGAGCCATGTGAGCTTGGCCATGTGGCCAAGGCATGGGGCCTGCAGCATTTGGTGGGCTCAGGCTAGGAGCATGTGTGTTAAAGGAAGTTAAGGCGTTTGCAGGTTTGAACTCCGCGTTGGAGTTTGTTTTGCTGAGTTTCACTTGTGTCTGGAAGAGGCCGTGCAAAAGTTAAGCCTGAAAAGAAGGTAAACTTTTCTGGTTCCGGTACTATGGAGTTTCTTCTACTACCTGGAGGAGGGTGACAAGGATAAGATGGCATGGAAGAGAAGGAGCAGCCAAAAGAAGATGTCTTCGAGCATCTGGAGATGAGTTCTGACTGACTGATGTTGATGAGATGATCAGGACTGAGAGACTGAGGATTTTTGGACAATCTGGGGAAAGGACTTAGTTTTGGACAATGTTAAAGTAATTTAGAGTTTTACTTACATGTTTCTTTTGTAGTAATTAGATAATCACTTTGTTTAGTAATAAATTAGTCTGCACTCTGAGAGTCTTGCTTTGGCTTGGGATTTTGGTGAGAAGACTGGGGATGGTGGAAAGAACCCACGGAAGTCTAAAAGGGTAAATTGAGGCAAACTAGTCTAAAGTTTAAATGGTGTTTCTAGTTTTTCTTTTTAGGTCTGAAAGGGGGAAGAGAGTTGAGAGAAGCTGGTAGCTGCTTTTTGCATACCAATAGTAGGTGAATAGTGAAAATGCTAATGAACTGTTTAGAGCCTGGTTCCTAGGAAGTAGCAGGCAGAGGGATTGAAGTTCAAAAAGTTTTTTCTTTTAAGCTCAAAAAGTTTTTAAGGCAAAAAGTTTTTTTTCTTTTCACCTGATTTCATATATACTATGGAATATTACTCATCAATTAAAAATGACAAATTGGATGATTTTATGATAACATGGATGTACTTAGAAGAAATCATATTAGAAGAAATCATATTAGCAGAAACAAGTCAAAAAGAAAAAGACAGAAACCAAATGGTTTCACTAATATATGGGATATAGGGAAAAAATAAACAAAAGCCATGAGGAAAAGTCAAAAACAAGGTAAGCACCAAACTGAAGCACACAACTTCGGGCAGGGGGGAAAGGGGGAAATGGTGAAGAGGGTGGTGGTGGGGTGTGTAAATCCTTGGGATTACAATGATGTGAAATATATATCTATATCTATTTCAATATCTATATCTATATACATATAAAAGAAACCAGATCCATGATGAGTCACTCCCTTTTCCCTCTTTTTCACCTTCCCTTGCTGTGGATTTGCCTGTTCTGATCATGTTGTGCAAATGGAATTATGTGTAACTGATTTTGTCGTGTTCATCCATGTTGTGCCACCACTTGTTTTTGCTTCATGCTATTTTATTCCACAGACAGAGCACAACTTGTTCATCAGTTGCTGGACATTTGGGCTTCTTTGGTTATTGGGCAAAAGAGA
Source organism: Uropsilus gracilis (assembly GCA_004024945.1). NCBI lineage: Eukaryota > Metazoa > Chordata > Mammalia > Eulipotyphla > Talpidae > Uropsilus > Uropsilus gracilis. The sequence continues at coordinate 9,511 of PVHY01028422.1, read as the reverse complement.
GAGGTTTTTTTTTAAACCTTATTAAACTTAAAAATCATTTGCCTGCCTTTCCCAGGCAGATTCAAACCTTAACCTCCTGTAGGTGAAGCCCTTTCTCTTTCCCCTCAAACTCCCTACTGTTGTTATGCAGATTTCACCACTTCTTTCAGCTCCCAAGCTCCAGAAAATAAAAGTCGGAACTGCATTTTAAACTTTCCAGCTTGCCTCACGGTATCTTCCACAGCTCCCAAAACATGTATCACCTTGGGTGGGTTCTTACTGCCACCCGTAGCCCTTTACCATTGTTTTCAAGGCCAGAACAGATTCTTAAAGTAAAAAGAACTATTTATTCCTAACAAAGTGTTTATCTAATTATTTACTATGAAAGGAAACATATAAGAAAACCCTGATTACTCCAACATTGTCCAAAACCTTCAGTCTCTTAGTTCTGTCCAATCCACTTGTCCAATCCTTCAGAGTTCATCAGCACATGTTCCACACGCAAAACATTCTTTTTGTCATTCTCCAGCTTCCTCTAAGCATGCAGTTGAAGGTTTGATGCTCTCTTGCTGTGTCCTCTTCACTTTAGGCAGTAGAAAGAAATTCTGAAGTACAGGAATCAGCAAAGCTCATTTTCTTCTCAGGCCTAACTTATGGCCCCTACACTGAACATCTAAGCCAACCAGGTATCACAAGACTCCAACACAGGAGTTCCAAATCTCCAAACTCTTTAGCTTTCAGCAGGTACATTCAGCTTATGCTTACTAAAAGCCATGTGTTCACCAGCCAGGGCCAAAGACCTAGGCTGCCTCAGCCATTCTGGCTAGGCCTCCATCCTTCCTCCAAAAATGGCTGAATGCTGTTTGTGCTCCATGGGGCGTGGATGTAGGTTGAGAGATATATTTCAGATAAAAGGAAAACTGTTTATCTGTTTTTCTTTGGCACACTAGGGAATAGTTAAAGCAGGTTTTTCACCTGTAACACAGTTTTTAAACTTTTCTGGAATGTTTTAAGAGGCATCTGACCAATTAATAATAACTGTTACCCCCCACAGGTAAATTCTCCTGTTATCACATATCCTTCCTGCTGTATGTCATGTACACCTTTGGGAATCAGGTTGCCACTTCCTCATTAGCTCATTGTAAAGTTATATAAGGGGTCTTCATAACTTCAGTAAAGTTGGACCTGGACATGCTTCCCAGGATCCCTCTTCTGTGGGCTGGCCTCACAGATTGCTATCAATCTCTTCCATTTCATGTCTTCTTTCCCACACGTGACTCCTAACAGTTATCAGCCTGTATTTACATTATTTCCACCCCCTGACCCTTCCCCCCCCAAGACGGGGCTCAGGAAATTATCCATCAGTCATAATGAAGGCACCCAAGGGGCACTCTGTATCACTTTGACTTTTTGGCTATTCTGAATAATTCTGCTGTGAACATTTGTGTTCAACTCAAGTTCCATGTGGACATAGATTTCCTATTCCTTTGGGCATATGCCTAGGCATGGAGCAACTGAACTGTAGCTTAACCGTGTGTTTAATCTTTGAGGAATTGCCAGCTTGTTTTTCATGGCATTTCACCACTTTTTTATAGTGGTAAGATACGCATAAGAGCTGTCATTTTAAATTTGGTGTCATTTAGAACATCCAGTGTTGTACATGCTGTAACACCACTACCACACGACTTTTCCATCAACCCCGAGAAGAAATCTTTTTATAAGTAGTCACTCTTCATTCCCCTTTCCCCCAAATGGTCAACCGCCAGTTGGCTTACTGTCTCCACAGACAGCCTGTTTTGAATATTTCACATGAATAGAATCATTCTGATGTGGACTTCCCTACTTGGCTCTTTACAGCACTTAATGTTTCCCAGGCTCATCTACATGGTAGCAGAGTCATACTTCATTCCTTTTAAAAACTTTTAGATCAAATATCCTTTCATCTTGAAGACAACAATAGGATACACACCATATAAGAAACACAGCAGTTATACAGTATGAAGTGTATGCAAACTGGAAAACAGAGGTTAAATATTGGTGTATGACAATATTTTTGAATTCTGAGTAAACTGCACATAAAATTTATGATTTAAATACCCGCCCACTGGGACACTGTACTTCTCATAATATAAAACTGATTCTTTGAGAAGCAAAATACTTTTAACCATGTTAATTCTTAATTCTTTCAATCCATTAGCAGGGACTCTCTTGTTTTACTCCTGGATATTTAATTCTTTTTGAGGTGATGGTGAATGAAATTGTCTTCTTGATTTCTTTCTTTTCTGGCTCATTGTTTACATATAGAAATAGTGGATTTTTGTAAAGTGATCTTTGTTCTCTGTCACTTTTTTTTTAAAAAAGTGGGTATTTAGGATTTTCCATGTACATTATTATGTCCTCTACAGATATAGTGATCATTTTACTTCTTTTTCAATTTCTTTTATATCTTTCCTTTGCCTAATTACTGTAGTTAGGCTTTGCAATACTATGTTGGGCAGTAGTGGTGAAAGTGAATATTCTGTCTTGTATCCGCTCTTAGAGAAAAAGCTTTCAGTCTCTCATAGTTGAGTATGATGTGACTTTGTTATATATGGACTTCATTATGTTGAGGTACGTTCAATCTACGCCCATTTTTTAAATCATAAATGAATGCTAAATCTTATCAAATGTTTTCTTTGCATCTGTTGACATGATCATATGATTTTTAACTTTTGTTGATGTGGTGAATTATTCTGATTGATTTTAAGGTATTGTACCGTCACTGTGTCCCTGGAATAAATCTTACTTGGACATGATGTGCCTTTCGATGTACTGCTGAATGCAAATATTTTGTTGAGAATTTTTGGATCTGTGTTCATCAAAATATGGATCTGTAGTTTCCTTTTTTCTCATCATTTTTTACTTCATGATCTGTGATTTTCTTTTTTATGTGTGATGTCTATTAGATTTTTGTATGAGAGTGATACAGATTTCATTGAATGTATTTGGAATTATTCCCTCTTCATTTTTTGGAAAAGTCTGAGAAAGGTAAATACCACCACATCTTTGAAGGTTTGCTAGAACTTATTAATGAAACTGTCTTGGTCTGGACTTTTGCTTTGAGAAAGATTTTTAATTACTGTTTCAATTGCCTGCTTATGATTTCTCTATTCATGTTTTGATTTTTTTCTGATTCAAGATTCCTAGATGTCTAGGAATTCAATTTGCTGGCACAAAAGATGTTTGTAGTAACCTCTTAACACCTCCGTACCTCTGAAATGTCTGTTGTAACTTCTGTTTCACTTCTAATTTTACTTGTTAGATTTTCCTCCTTTTTCCCTTTATGAGCTGAACTAAAATTTGTTTATTTTTTTTCATAGAACCACCTTTTAGTTTTATTGACCCATTGGACTGTCTTTGGTTTCTATTTCATGTACTTCTGTATTAGATTTTATTATGTCCTTCTTTCTACTAGATTTTAGCTTTTGCTTGTTCTTTTTTCTATGGCTGAAAGTGAGAAGATTATTTATTTGAGCTCTTTCTTGTTTCTTCATATAGGCTTGTGGTGTTATCATATTTTCACTCAAAACTCTTTTTGCTGTGTCCCAGAGGTTCTGAAACATTGTCTTCACTTTCATTGGTTGCTATATTTTTACATTTCCTATTCTTGTGTATCTAATTGTCATTAGTTGCATGTTGTTCAGTTTCCATGCAGTACAGGTTTTTCCTTCTTTCTTTTTGTGACTGATTTTTCTACTTGATGCTTTGGTGATCAGAGAATATACCTGACATGATGTCAGTTTTCATGACTTTATTGACTTTTTTTTTTATGACCCACCAAATGGTCTCTCCTGGAGAACATTCTGCATGTATCTGAGAAGAATGTGTACCCAGTTTTCTCATAGTGTAGTGTTCTATAAATATCTGTTAACTTCATGCGATCTAATTCTTATTTAAGACTTTTATTTTCCTTATTGGTTTTTTTGTCTTTTTGATCTGTCCATTGGTGGAAGTGGGGTAGTCAAGTCTCCTGCTACTACTGTGTTGCTGCTGATACCTGACTTCAGTTTTGATAAGTACCTTACACACGTTGACGTGCCTTCATTTGGTGACGTGTATTGATGGGTGTTATGTCTTCTTGATGTATTTGTTCTTTAGTCATTATTTAGTGTCCATCTCTTGTTACCTTTTTTTAAAACTGGAAGTCTATTTTTAGCTGAAAGATAGTATGGCTGCCTCTACATGTTTTTTTTTGCAGGGGAAGGCACGGTGTCCAATTTGCTTGCAGTATTTCTCTCCAAGCTTTTATTTTTAGTCTTTGGAACCTCAGGTGTGTCTCCTGGGGTTACAAATAGTTGAGTTTTGTTTTCTGATCCAATTGACGACTTTGTGTCTTCTGATGAATGAATTCAGTCTATTTACATTGAAGTTAGTTATGGGTATGTGAGTATTTGTTGCTGCCATTTTGTCTTTAGTTTTCTGGTTCTAACTCTGTTAATATCTTTTTTTTTGTGGATTTTCTTTGTTTTGATTTAGATTGGAGAGGTCCTTTTAATATTTCCTTGTGATCGGGATCTGGAGAACTTTTCCTTTCCGTGGCATCATATCCTCTTAAATTCTGGTGAATTTTTTGGCTGTGTATTTGCTGTCTTAGCTCTTCTCCCCAGGAGTTCTGCACTATCAGCCTTAGCACATTGGGAGCTTCCAGGGAAGCCTGAGAGACAACACTAGGGGGAGATAGGCACCACTCTTGATTCTTCATACTGGCCACCAGCAACCAGGATGCCTTTTGTTTGCAGGCTGTGATCACTGGTTTCCTGTAGCTCCTGGTAACCCTTATAGTTCCTGATGACAATGCAGGGGGTAAGAGTGCCTGGCTACCCAGATCTTCCTAAGACCATGATCCTGGAGTTCCTGACAAGGCTGAGTGTGATCTGCTTAGAGGTCCTTTACTCTCCCACTCTATAGGGAAGCTAGCACCTGAGATCAGACCAGTTCTAAGCCTACATTTCTGCTGATCCCCAAGGTCATTAGAAAAAACACACTATGCAGATTGTGTGCACTATGTCTACTCACATTTTCCTACTATATGCTTTAGGGACTGGGCCAGATGTTGTGTGGGGTGGTGGGGCCTTCCTCAGCACTCCAATGTGTACAGCATTCCTGGGAGCCTAGAGACTGTAGGGGATAAGTGATGGTTCTCCCCACTGCTGAAAATAGTCACCAGTTGCCCTTTGTTGAAGTCTGGACATTATATTCTCACTGAGAAGTCTGCACTCTGTCCCAGGCAGTGGGTATACGAAACCTTGGGCTACTTGGGTGAGGAAGGATGGATCTCCTGCCTGGAGAACTGGCACCATTCTTGACTTATTTCCCCCCAGTCTTTCCTACCTTTTCTGGTGGTTTCTGTCTCTTGCCCTTGCTGAGGCACTGATCCTCCTGTCCCCAGTTCCACTCCAGATGTGGTGGCTGCTGCTGCCAGAAGCCTGTCTTTAGTGTCTCTGAAGGGAGTGATACCACAGGGGTCATGCCTATGTGTCACCTTCCAAGGACAGGTTCTGAAGTGTTCAGGTCAGGTCATGTCTGGAGACCAGGGCTGGAGGTGGCTCTTGAGAGCATGATTATCTTCCAAAAGCAGTTACCTGAGATGCAGGAGGCCAGCACACTGAGCATCCACAGCCTGGCTGGCTGAAAAAACACAGGAAAATGACCTAGAATGCTCCCTGGAGTCAAATGAGTTCTTCCCCTTATGGTGGATTGGCTTCTCCCTGGGGGAGTGGACACAATGGGGGGGGGGAGGAAGGGGAGCAAGTGAAAGATGGGGGTAGATACATTCTGTAATGATTAACACAAGGAGGGTTAGCTGACCTCCAATGACAGGCCACCTTGGCAAGTGATTGATGGCAGGATAGAGACAAAGGAACAAGTATAGGAGGCACAGCTGAGCTGGGAGTCATTTGGTTTGGACTTCCACCGAGATGCCAGTCGGACACCAGGCTCCCTGGTTGGTGCTCTTGGGGCTGTGGCTCTCCCTGTGTGGGGGACCGGGGGCCCAGGGTGGGAAGGTGCTGGTGGTCCCCATGGACGGCAGCCATTGGCTCAGCATGCGGCAGGCGGTACTGGAGCTCCATGCCAGAGGCCACCAAGCTGTGGTCCTTGCGCCTGAGGTCAACTTGCACATCAAGGGAGAGGACTTCTTCACCCTGAAGCCCTACGCAAGTCCCTACACCCAGGATGAATTTGAGGCCATGTTTAAGGAATTCTCCGATATGAATTTTGATGCACAGCCTATGCTAAAGAAATTTTGGAAGACCATGGAGATGATGACCAGAGCAAGTATGGTCTATGAAAAGTCTTGCAGGGCGCTGTTGTTTGACAAGGACCTGATCAGACAACTGAATTCCAGCTCCTTCGACGTGGTGCTAACGGACCCTGTGTACCCCTGTGGGGCTCTCCTGGCCAAACACCTGTCCATTCCTGCTGTGTTCTTTTTGCGCAACATTCCTTGTGACTATGACTCCGAGGGCACACAGAGCCCAAACCCTTCCTCATACATCCCCAGGTTTTTAATGTTGCACACGGACCACATGACATTCCTGCAAAGGGTCAAGAACATGCTCTTCCCTCTGGTCATGAACTACATGTGCTTTGTTTCTCTGTCTCCTTTTACAAGCGTTGCCTCGGAGCTCCTGCAAAGAGAGGTGTCGCTGAGGGAAATCTTTAGCTATGGATCCATCTGGCTGTTCAGAGCAGACTTTGTGTTTGACTACCCCAGACCGATCATGCCCAACATGTTCTTCATCGGGGGCATAAACTGTCTCAACAAGAAGCCGTTAACTAAGGTCTGTATGGTTTCTCTAGCCAACCCATGGCCACATGGGGTTACTCAAAAGCAATGTACTTCCAGCCCCTTACCTACCTTTTCCTCTTTCTAGAGACTTCTACCTCTTGCTCCTTGAGTCTTGTGTGAGCTAAATTGTGAAAGCATCTTTGGTTGTGGAGTTGATGTGTGCAGTGGCCATGGAGAGGGGAGACAGGTGGGGTGGTGGTGCTGGAACAGGCAGGACAAACGGTGGTGGGGTGCAGTCCTGATTTTTGTGCGTAAAGTGCCATTTCTGTGATCCCTCAATTTTCCTCAGCTGTGTAGGAGGAGGATTGAGTTGGGAACTCTCTGTCAGGGGGCTTTATGTGAGGGGAGAAGGAGATAGCAAACTGTGTGGGTCGATGTGTTCATTTTTAGGGGTCTTGTCTCAAAAGAGAGACTGAGGTAATGTCCACAATGAAACTAAACATGGAAAGGAAGTGAAGCTTTCATCGAGGGTGGATGAGTTAGGTGGAACTGGGGAGATGTCCAAGAGAGAAGTTGGGGTTTCTGTGAGTAGAGGAAGAAAGAATGGAGCCCAGATTTTCCAGGACGGGGCTTTGCCACCAAGATGACTTCTGATCTGGACTTGGTGACGGTGTATGACGTGAGGACAGGCCTTTTGACACAGGTGACTGGCCAATGAATCTTCTAAGGATACTGAAGTCATCAAAAAATAGTCAAGAGTGAAGGATGTGGAGCATGTAGACCCACTTGGGTGGGGACAGTGACAAAGAGAAGCGGTCATCGAAAGGAAGGGATTTTTAGGAACCCACCTCACCAAACCTGTCCTACTCTAGGTTTCCAGGGGAGAACTTCCGATTTAGGAATAATTTGCAAAGCATCTTCCACTCCCGCCGAATATTCCGGTTCAGTTTTAATAAAACTCTTGGGATCTGGCTCTGGTTGGCGACCTACTGCATGTGCCATCTTTTCTTGTCCATTTATATCATCTTCACTTTATCTGAGTAGACTTCTGAGCTTCTGTCGTCCTTTTCTCTTGCTTCTGGATCTTTTTGTTAATGTATATATTATTGTAGAGAACTTGAACTTCACTTTCCCTGCCTCAAACTGCAAGGTATCTATTCTTCTTGGTATCCTTTTCCTTGATGCATTGTGTTTATTCAGTTATCCATCAACACATATTCGATATCAGCATGTCAAAACGTAAATTAAAGCAATATATGCAGCTATCAGATTTGCAAACATATGAAAGTAGGAAGACATTCAGAAAGCATGTGGCGGTTGTGTATGGGATGGGGATGGGCCCATGGAACAGGCAGAGGGTTGCTAGGCAGATGTGAAAGTCACTTTTGTATATAACTCAGAGCATAGATAGATGAAAGCCTACATCTTTAATACTTTTGTTCCTTTTTCTCAGTAAGTGGAATACAGTATTTGTCATTTTACAACTGGCTTATCTTGCTTAGCATAATGTTCTTCGGATGTATCTCCGTTATGGTATATGTCAGAATTCCCTTCCTCTTTAGAGACTAACTAATATTCTAAAACATAAATAGACCCATTTTAGGAACTTGTGTACCTGTTGGTTGACACCTGGACGGCTCTCAGCTTTTGACACTTGGGAGTAGTTCTGCTTGAGCATACATGTATGAATCTCTTTTTGAGACCACTTGCTGGGGCCAGATACCAAGAGGTGGAATGCCTGGATGTTATGGCAATTCTCCTATACTCTTTCACAATGGTTGAACCATTTCTACCCACCGTGCACAAAGTTTTCATTTCTAGCCTCCCTAATTTAGGTGTAAGGTTTTAATTTGCATATCCTTAATGATTAGTTAGATTGAGCATCTTCTCATGTGCTCACTGGTCATTTACTTACCTTCTTTGGGGAAATGATTATTCAAGTCCTACTTTTGAATAATTTTTTGAAGTTGTTGAGTTTTGGGTGTTCTCTCTATATTCTGGATAGTAATCCTTTATGATTTGTATGGTGTATAAATATTTCCTCCCAGCCTATGACTTGCTTTTTTATCCTAGTGGTTCTTTTAGTGTCAATTATTTTAATTTTTTAATGAAATCAAAGTTGTCATTTTATTACCTGAGTCTTCAGTATTGTTTTAAAGAAAGCACTGCCAAATTCATCATCATGAAACTGAACCTATGTTTTTCTAGGGGTTTCATAGTTTTGGGGTTACATTTAGATTTGAATTAATTTTTCTATATGGTGTTAGGTTAAGGGTCCAGCTCCACTATTTTTGCCTGTGATTATCCAGTTTTCGCAGCCCCATTTGTTGAAAAGATCACCATTTCCCCATGGAATAGTCTTGAAACCTTTGCCAAGATCATTAGGCATATTTGTAGAGTCTGTCTCTTTTAAATGTCCTTAAAGAGTTTAAAACTGGCATTAAAAATCTCCAGTCTGAGGGTTTCTTCTGATATAAGAGTTGTATCCATTCGCACTACAGATAAGGTGTGTGATTTTATTCCTTCCATTTGCTGTGAGGTTGTTCTTTTCACTTCCCTTTTTTCTTTTAAACAACAAGTTGTTTGCCCATGTCATTGCAGAGCATCATCTGCAACCTCTGACTGCGGCTCCCGCTTTCATCTATAGGGGCCCTTGTGACTGCATGGAGCCCACCCAGGCAGCCCACCAGTCTCCCCATTCAAGATCCTAGCTTAGCCTTGTCTGCAAAATCCCTACCAGGGAAAGCCAGGTTTCGTATTCAA
>PVHY01028421.1:0-15247 GCA_004024945.1 Uropsilus gracilis | reverse complement strand
ACTTAAAGGTAATCCATATGCCAGAATGTCAAGTACAGGGAAGACCTATTCTGAATGTCTTGAAGAGTCTGTTTTGTACATCTTGGGCAAAACCCTATCCTTCAGATCTTAAAGGATGGATGGATGGATGGATGGATGGATGGATGGATGGATGGATGGATGGATGGATGGATGGATGGATGGATGGATGGATGGATGGGACTTAAAAGAACACGGAATAGGATGATTTAGACAAGGGAACAAAGTTATGGATGGGACTTAAAAGAACATGATTTAGATAAGGGAACAAAATTAACTTGACTGGACCCTAGAACGACATGGGGTACATGTATATTCTGTGTCAGGCTGCATATAGGGGCTGAAATAGAGCGACCAGAAAAGACTTTTTAACTTTAACACATTTGCCTGCTTCTCTCCCTAGGAAGCAGGCTACAGACTGTTCATTAGCATTTTCACTGATCACCCTTACCATTGATAAGCAAAAACCAGCCAGCTGCTTCTCAGCTCCCAGCTCCAAAAACTGCAGAAAGGAAAAACTTAGAAACTACAGTTTACACTTTAAACTAGTTTGCCTCAGTTTACTCTTTTTTAAATTCTCATGGGTTCTTTCCACCATCCACAGCCTTCTCAAAATTCCAAGTCAAAGCAAGACTATCAGTGCAGACTAATTTATTTCTAACAAAGTGATTTACTAATTACTACAAAAGAAACCTGTAAGTAAAACTCAGATTACTTTAACATTGTCCAAAACCTTTCTCAACAATGTCCAAAGTCCTTTCCCAGATTGCCCAAAAATCCTCAGTCTCTCAGTCCTGATCATCTTACCAATGTCAGCCAGTCAGAGTTCTTCTCCACGTGTTTGAAGACATCTTTCTTTGGGGCGCTCCTTTGGCGTGCTTCAGCTCCTCCATGCCTTCTTCTCCTTGTTCTCCAGGTCATTGAAGGAACTTCATGGTACCGGACCCAGCCAAGTTCACTTTCTTTTTAGGCCTGACTTTCGCACGGCCTCTTCCAGACACAAGTCAAACTCAGCAAAACAAACTCCAACACAAAGTTCAAATCTGCAAACTCTAACTGCATTTAGCACACATGCTGCCAGCCTGGGTCAGCCAAAGGTTCCAGGCCCCCAGGCCTTGGCCACATGGCCAGGCCCACATGGCTCACATCTTTACCCTACAAAATGGCCGAAACCAAACCTCTCATCCATTGAACCCCTCTCTATAGGATCTCCATCTTGGAATCCCTCTCTGTTCCCACTCCCTTTATATACCCTGATTGCCCACCTTCCAGGAACCACACCTGGACCATTTCACTTCTTCCTCCCCCTTGCATCTTTCTGAAAGGAAATTCTAATTAAGGTCATTCTCACATTTTAGCATATCTGTCCTTGAAATCTGCAATCTTAAATAGGAGACAATGGGGGGGGGGTAGCATTCTCTATCAGGGCCATGCTGGGAAAGAGTATAATGGCTTCTGAGGAACAGAGAACATAGTAGACTTAACTGCTTTATTAACCACTGTTTACACACACTTTTATAACCAGTAGACACTTCAGATGAAAACAATGAAAGTCAATATGTAAGAAATGTGGAAATTGAGAGAGAAATGACAGTGGGGTGGGATTCATCTAGACACCCAGCCTTCAGTCTCCACCAGTGGCAGCACTGTAGATACCCCCTAGGGATTTCTTGGGGGACAGTTTGCAAACCAAGGAAAGATCTTATAAAGATGTTGTGCTTTGAGATGGTTGCTGAGGTGTTTGATGGGTTAGACTGGGTTGATGTAGCCAGGAGAGCCCCTGGAGATGGAGGAGACTTCTTAGCAGCTAGTGAGAACATTTGCATATGAGTCCACCCAGTAAGGTAGAAACACCAAGGACATGTGAGTGGAAATATTTGACAGTTGACTAGGGCTTGGGGTGGGGGTGGTGCTTAACTGGAGAGGAAGGAGCTAGAGATCAGGATTTTGACTTGAGTATTGGGCACATGTTAGCCAGTGGCTACGTTAGTTTTTCTTCTTGGTGAGGAATGCTTTGTTCAGTTGTAAACTTTAATTCCCTCAACAAACATTTAGTAGATAGCAGCCAAGTTCCAAGCTCTGTTGTACATGCTGAGAATTTAGGAAAAGACAGAGACATCTAGGTGTTTCAGAGAGTAAGGGCATCACTTGAAAAAGGAGACAGCTTTGGATACTGAGTTATTTCTTCCCAAAATTCATATGCTGATGTCATGTCAACAGCAGTACCTCAGAGTCTGACTTTATTGGGAAACAGGGTCATTGTAGTTGTAATTAGTTAAGATGAGGAAGGGTTGGACCTCTGAGCCTTATGTTATAAGACAGAGAAATTTGGACACAGATGAGCACACATAAGGAGAATGCAGTATAAACATGAAGACAAATTGTGGTGATGCATCTGTAAGCACGCCAAGGAGTGTCAAAGATTGCCAGCGTTCACAGGAACTGGGAGAGCGGATGGAATCAATTTTTGCTCACAACCTATTGAAGGTCTTTATCTCCATGAGATGCAAAAAAATCATCTTATCCCTCTCTAGTTTCTTCTCTTGGACCAGTCCTCAAAACAGCATCAAACAGCTTATCAGAGAAAAAAATTGATATTTTTCAAACACTTGCTATTTAATGCTATTGAATAGCATACAAATGGATAATTTACATGGTTGTAAACACTAGAGAATAATGGAGTGGGTCAAGAATGTTTGTGTTTTGGAACCTGGGACTTGGAGCAGAGAGACTTCACATGACGGAAGAAGGAAGTATAAGCTCACCCTCAGTCTTAAGAGTAAAGATGAGTTTCCTGAAGAGAGAAGACATGGATACTGATAAACCTGCAACTGGATGAGATCCCCCAACTACATTCTTCTAGGTTATAAAAGGGGGAGGAGTGATTGCCTTTTCAGTGAGAAAAGGACAAAAGCTTAGATGATCTCTTTTGTTAGAGAAAGGGGGAAGGATGTTGCAAAGGCAGAAGTTTCTCTTAGCTCTCAGGAGCCCCTCACTGCTCTTGACCCAAAACAATCTGCATTTTTAAGATCTTGATAGTAGGTATTTCAAAGCTTTTGTTTGTAGTTCCCATTACTAAGATATATAAGGATCTAGTCTGGGCCTCTGGAGAGAAGCCTGTTTTACTGTCATGGGGAGTCTGACCATACCTCTTGGTCTTCCATTTAAGAGAACTGCTATGAAAGAAATTTCTGTTGTTAAAGCCATTGGCCTAGGGCACTTGGCTATGGCATCCTAGGAACTAGCAGATAGGAGGAATCCAGGCCAGGGTGGAAAGTGCCCAGGGGGATGGCAGGCAGGAAGCTGGCCCCCTGGATTGAGCTGATGGGAGGGCTGTCAGGACATAGCCGGAGGTACATTCCAGAGTCTGGAGACAAGATTAGCTGGAAGAGCCATATTTCCCATGGGCCTTCAAACTCTGCTGGGAAAGGAATGTGATAGAAATGAGGAGAGGACCAAAACTCCAGGAACAGTTGTAATTAGGGGGCTACACTGGACAAAGAGCTCAGAGTATATAGAAAGTAAATTGGAAGCAGGAGAACCAGGCTAGGAGGGTATTTTTGAGGTTAAAATTAGAAAGGGTTTTTTAAGAGGTAATATCAAAAGGTCAAATGTAGTAGAGTTTATATAATCAGAAACATTAATAAGTCTCTCCTGTGTGTGTTTGGGGAGAGCTTGGAGTGGGAGGGCCTGGGGATGTGCTGCCATCAAGAGCCTTGCCTTTAGCCCCGAAGAGCCAAGTTGCTGGGAACCCCCTGGTCACCCCTGATGTAAAAGGATGAGGGCCAGTCTGGAGCACCGATGATGTCTGCTATGTACAGCAGGGTTCTGGGAGCCCATTTTTGAGGGTGAATAATATAAAAACATAAAGTTCTAGTCCTGGAAGGGGAGAGTCGCACATGGAGACATAGAATGTCAAGAATTCTGAACTTGCAACCATGCTTGTTAGTAGTGTTTCTCTGATTGTGAAGGGTGTGTGGTGAACTTGACCTTCTCTCTCAGATCCTCTGTCCCAGTTTCTCTGAGGATTTCATCCAGCCTTCAGCACATGGCACCCTTCACCCCACGGGTCTATTGGTGTGTGACATAGGTCCTGTATGTGCTTCTGTTATTTCCTGGTGATTAATCCACCATTAGAACTAAAACAATAGAATTTGGAGTATGTTCTCAGGCATTCCTCCTCCTTTGTTACAGCTGCTCTAGTTGCTCCATTCCTGGATGTATGGTCCTATGGCCGATGTCACATGTCCAAAGAGCGCAATTGCCTTCATTCCATTTCCAGTGCTAAGCATCTGACAGGAATTGGCTCAGTCACATAGAAGGTAGCAAGCAAGCTCTGGCCACTGGGCACTATCTCAGGGTAGACTGTTCTCCTACATCCCTTTCCCCCAGTCAGTTTGGACTGTCTGCATTTTAGCATGCCATGGACCATTCTGGCTGAGCTATTTCCTGTAGCCACTAGTCAGAGACACTGCACATAAGTTGATCCTTCACCGCCCTGAATCCCTTAGGCTGTGATTCACTTCTGGGGCCCCTTCTGTGTGCCTTCATATTTCTCCTTTTACATTAAATATTTTAATTGTGGCAAATCACCATTAGTTCAGTGTTGCTAAAAGTACATTCTCTTTTGTGGAGCCAGTCTCCAGAACTCTTGCCAAGCTGCAGCATGCTCTGCCTCCATTTTCCCCTGGCCTCTACCCCTGGCAGCTCACATTCTGCTTCCTGTCTCTTTGAGTTCCACTACTGTGGTACCTCGTGCAAGTGAAATTACAGTGTTTGCTTTCATGTCTGGCTTGTTTCACCTTCCTTGTCTTCAAGGTCCTCTTTTTCAGAAATGCCAGCTCACATTTGGCCACTGGGTTCTTAGGAAAAAGGACCTTCCTTACTTGCTTTCCATTAGACTTGCAGAAAGTCCGTGCTGGACGGTAGTTACGGGTCTTGCTAGAACCTCCCAGAGTCTGAGTGACAGCTCTTCTCATAACAATGTAAGTTCACAGGATAGCAAGAACACGGGAGAGATCACATCTTACCCAGATCCACCTTAGGGCTGCACAAGCCACAACCCACTCACTCCCAATACGCCCTTGGAAACTCAGAGTAGTAGTGCCACCTGAGAGGTTCAGGGAGTGGCTGAGACCTGGTGTGCTCTAGGGTGTGTTCAGTCACCTGCTGGGATGTGCTGGCTCATCTCTGGACTTCACAACCCCCTGGGTCAGTGTTCCCCAGTAGCCAGTTCCTAAGCTGCCTTTCTGGCAACCAAGGGCCGCTGAACCTGTCTGTTGACTCCCTTTGTCACAAAGGTTTGACTTGTGCTGAAGGTCTTGGAGTATCTTCAGAGCCTCACTGAGGTGGGACTCTCCTGGTGACTGCTTATGTTGTTTCTGCTGACACAAGCCCACATGCCTGTCTGACCCCCCTATTGGACTGATGGCTTTTTCTAGCCTGGTACTTTGCCTGGGAGAGTCTTAGTGAATTGCCACCCACAGCCTTCTTCCATGTGAAGGGGAGCTACAAGTTTAGTGCTGGAAAACTGGAAGATGAGAAGTGCAATCAAGGCTGTTGGGGTATATGTGCCTCTGGCTCCATGGTCTGGGGCTGGAAGCCCTGGCTGTACCTTGGGCTGAGCACTAACTAGCCATTGGATGCCTTGAGTCAGCCCATGTCCTCCAGTGGCCTCCATCATCTCATCCATAGAGTGTGGACATTGACTTCTGCTCTGCCCATCCCACAAGACCGAGGTATCCTTGGGAAGGTGTTGACAATGGTGCTTTCTACATGATCATTTGCTCTTCCAGGGACCAGCCATGTGAACATCATTGTAAGGTCATTAAATGCCACCCCCCTAGGATTAAGTGGGCATTAATGGCTAATGCTCAGATCAGTGACCACTCACAGGTCACTGATATTTGGTGTTGAGTCCCTGTCCCCTTGCACATGCCACCCCACTTCTGAGCTTCAGAGGCCACTAAGCCAGGGATATCTCCAGATGGAACAAACAATTCCTTTGCTGTCTCCCTGTCTCTACCGTAACCCTTGACCTTTCTCTCTGAGCATTTCTTGTCTCTTTAGATAGAATCATAGACATTGGAGACTAGGTAAGTTCTAGAGGTTGCAAAATATGACTCTCAATACCCCCCTCCCTTGTCCTTCTCATCACCAAGCACGGTTCTCACAAGCACTTAGTGAAATCCTGGAATCTTCTAAGAGATAGACCATGTCATTTTGAGGAGGTAGCCAAAATAAGGGTGGAGGATATGGGGCTCAGGAGCTCCAAGTCTTTGCAAGGAGCCTGACAGTTGCCAAGTTGCCTTGAGCTGGGAAGAGACCGCAGATGAGTCCATCATCATCGACAAGGGGCCAGTCAGGAGGTGGGTGGGCCACCCCACTCTTGATCTCCACTACGAGCCTGTGGAGCACATGAGCATATAGCTAAATGGTTGAAATAGTGACCGGCGACTTAGGTACGTGAAATGGCTGCTATGGGAACCGCTGAGTAGATTTCTGTCATACAGAGAATGTTCCTTATCTAAACCACTGGATTTACCCAACCTCAGTCCCCCACACTTAGGCCCCATCCCTGGTGTCTACTCAGTTTTCACCCAAATCACGATCAGGATAAAGAGATTTGGATGGCAGTAAGCTGGCTGTTCAGGCTCCTCTAGTAATACACAATTACTGAATCCTCCAGAAGCACCAACGCTTCTTTAATAAAGTCTTCAGTTTTTAAACATGTTTAGGAACCAGGTGATGGGGTACTGGCAACAGCCAGCTTGCTGTTTCCTCCTTCCTTATAAAAATAAGATAGCAAAATCCCAGGAGCTGGCTGGAGTTGTTAAAAGCTAATCTTGCGCATTTTAATACACAATACTCTTCATGCAACTTTGAGCCTTAAAACCCCCAAAACGTAATAGGATAGGGATCCCTGGGAGGAGACAGCCGCTTGCTGCCAGCTTCCTGCAGCCCTGAGAGCCCAGCCGGATCTGCCACCTCCTGGGCCATCCCTCTCCACTCAGAGGCCAGGGCTGCGAGCACCACGGGGCATTATTCACACTCATTCTGCATCTAGCGCCTCCAAAACAAAATGCGGAGAAAAGGATCCTTTATGTCTAGGTTTACCATTTCTAGCACACTTGCCACCATTTGGAGGTTTAGTCGTATTTTTCCCGCTGTGGTTCTCTTCTTCCCATCTGCTGCTGCCCGTTGTGTCACGTGGCCCCGTCCTGCGGTGCTGTTTGAACGTCTGATTGTGGACAGCAGAGTGTCACTGGCATCACTCCTTGTTAACAGCGTCGCCACTGGAATACTGGAGACCTTGTCGGCTGGCAGGGGCCTCCCTCCCTCATCTAGCATTTCCAATGTCTCAGTGTCTGTGTGTGTGCATGCGTGTCTCTTCGACTCTATTATTATCTTTAGACTCCATTACTCAGGGCTCCTTTTAATTTTTTTTTTTACCGTGGAAGGCGATTGATAACGCGCTAACCAGTATCATTTGCTGTGCTCTATTTTGACCAAAGTAATTCATACCGCCTCTCGGTCTGGCTGTAGTAATGCTTCTGAGTGTTTTCTAACGTTGCTCTAAACCAATTGCTGACATAGAATAACCTACTTTCCATCCTAATGATGTTTTACTCAGACAGGCTGGGTTATAAAGTCTGTCACTGGGTGTCTTAAAACAGTGAAAATGCTTGTCTATAAATGCAGTGGTGCCTGTGTGATCTATTGAGGTCTCTGATTTTCTTGCCGCTCCTCTTCCAAGGCTGTGGGTGGATGTAGCTGCAAGATGTTTTATAGTGGTTGGGGCGCAACATTTGAAGTCAGAAAATTGAAAGCAGGATATAAAATGCGGGTGGAGAGGGTCGATCAAGGTCATGTGTATATTTTAAGGATCTGGGGGTAAGAAGAGAAACCAGGTTGACATTTCTAACAGTCAGGTGGTGCCAGGAAGTGTTGGAAAACCTGCTTGATGGATAGGAATTCTTTGCCACGTAAATCCATGAACTGATGAACAAGTAAGCAGCTGTATTTTGGTTCTAAGCTGTGATACTGCAGCGTGTGGATTTGCTAGTTTCCATACAGATGATCGGCGTGCCCAGGAGAGGACATGGGCCAGACAGGAACCAGACTCCATGCACACAGGTTCCACTGTGCAATAGGACACACCCTCTGACCATAAAACAAACCTAATGCTTTTTAAAGATTCATCAAACCGGGTGGTGCATGCCTTTAAGCGCAATGTAGAGCGTGGCTGAGACTAGCAATCGCTTGAGTCCACGGGTTCAAGACCCGCCTGGGTCAACACAGAAAGACCTCATCTCAGAAAAAATAGCTGGGCGTGGTGATGTGCAACTATAATCCCAGCTACCTGGGAAGCTGAGACTGGGGATCACCTGAGTCCATGATACCCCAGGCAATGTGAGCCTGCAGTCCCCCGGGTAAAATAGCAAGACCTAGTCTAAAAAAAAAAAAACAGAAATCTTCAGAAGGTGTAAATAATGCACGTGGAGAAAGCGTTTGAGGCCACTCAGACCCCGCGCCTGAGCTGAGGTCACTCTGCGTTTTGGCTATTGAGCGGACATGACCTGCTCTTAATGGTTCTTCTCTTGTCTTGCAGCACATCAAGTCCACCCATCTGGCCGGGCAGTACCTTCTTCAAGAGGAATGGAGCCCTTCTCCAAGGTAGGTCTCTAGCAGCACCTCTCCCCTCCTCCACCCCCTGGCATCCCTCTTCGATGCTTAGGATGAATTGGGAAAGTTCTACCCTGTCTGGAAGAGGCCACTTTGTGGAAAAGTGGACCTCTCATGGGCTGGGGTGTTTGTCCCATGCTTTCTTCCTACTCAGCTCTCCTGATGGCTGTGAATTGTTAGCCTGAAGCCAGGGTTGCTTCTTTGGTCTGCCGTCACTGGGATGTTGTGGATGTGTTCGGTCTGCTTCAGTGAATTGGTATCACAGGGTGGAAAGCGTGCATCAGGAGTATCAACAGCTGCTGCAAAGACCCCCTCTGGGTATTGCTAGTGCCTGGACCAACGAGGAGAGTTGGGGGCTGTCGTCGACATCCACTGATTCCTTGTTGTCCCCTAATATCCATGTGCGCCTGGGAGTGACTTTGTGCCAAGTCTTGGTGTTCAGTCCCTTCTTTGTCCCTGCAAGCACGTTGGCAGGGGGCTGCCCTTCCTTCGCTGCTTTGCATCAGAGCTGACCCAGGACACTTAGGAATTCAAACTGTCTTTCATTTCTGCTTTGTCATTAAGAGTGTGTGTGTGTGTGTGTGTATTATATATATTTTAAAATAATCGACGTTAAAGGTGACTACATGGTTAAAAAGAGCAACAAGATGCTCTCTAGGTGCTATAAGAAATGGCTTTGTAGCTGTCGCTCTTTGGGGTACCTGTAGATAAGCTGGAAGGGGCCGGCTCCGAAGATTTTCCCATTTTCAGCTCCCATCAACCTGGCAATCGCCAGGTGTCAGAGCAGCTGCCCTGGTTCAGAGCTCCGGAGCTATACCAGGCTGATGGTGGGAGCATTCATGCCTTTGGGTTGGTTCAAAGCTATGACACCCCTTTCCCTTGAAAGTCTTTGCTGAGGGCCTGCCATGTGTGAGGAGGGGCAGAACATCAGTCCGACGGAGGACAGAGACATTTTGCTGTGCCAGGGTGGCTCAAGCAATTGTGACGGGTGTCTCACATCTCACAGTTGCATACTGTCTCTTTAATTGCCTTGGAAATTGGTAACTTAAGAATTACTTTGTATTTTTGCTTGATACAGGTACAATTTCAACAGTCAAGTTCGAGTAATCCTAATTTTGATGACCACCATAGATACCATGTTTAAGAAAGATGGGAACTCCAACCACACCCAAACATTAATACATAATTAATACAAGAAAAATCTGTCTTGTTCTCCCTGCAGATAGTCTGTGTGGAAACCAAGTATGATGAGGCTTTGGTTTTTGTTTATGTTTTCAAGTAGATTTCAAAGTTATGTGCATCTCCACTTTTCTTCTTAACCTGTACAATGACATTCATGTTTCCAGAAAAAGGATTTTATTTTCTTGGAGCATTTTCTTACTGGATTTCTGTTTATTAAGCTCTACATTTGTTGAGACTTGCTCTAATCTGAATACTAGTTGTGAGTTTGTTTTGGTTTTGTTTTGTTTTGAGGTGCAGAGCATGAGAAAAAACATCGATGACATTTCTGAAGTTGAATGACTATATGATGAGTTTCTTTCTGTGACTTAAAGGGTCGGCTTTTATGGGTCTCCCTGAGAAGGTTAAAAATTCTCCTAATTACTCTCCTCAGTGTTGAGAATTACAGTTTCAGGTGTTCGTTGAATCCACATCCGGTTCAATATAGTTAATTTATTTTTGGTGCGTTTGGAAATCAGAGCATGTTGGTGAGAACTGGGGAGTGTGGGTGGGGACTTGTCAAGTGTTTTTGTGTGATGTTTCCTCACTTGCTGTATCTGTATGGAGAGTTCATGAGAAGATTTCTCAAACTACGTATGCCTCTTCCTACTTAATATTCTGTATCCCTTCGGTGGGTGTTACTGGCTCAGCTGTGTCCACGAGCTGTTTTACCATGAGGACTAAGGCAGCTCCTGGCTCAGGCCAGAGGCAAGTGTAGATGATTAAAGTAGAAGAGAAGAGACCTAGTCAATGGCCACTTTCCTCCTCTTCAACCTTGGCAGTTTCCAAATTTGCACACTTTCTTTTTCCCCAGGGCATGCAGGAGGACATTTTTTCTGAGTAGTCAGACCAGGAGTAGGTCTAGCCATAGGGGTTGGCATTGAGGGTGAATGAAGGGCACCCCTCCCCCTAAAGAACTCAGTTCTCAGAAGTGCTTTGGAAGTGAAGCTCTATTGTAGAGGGCAAAACAGGCCCAGGGGGGTGGCCAGTGGAGGGACAGCCTGCTGTGTGGAGAGTTGGTGAGAACTTGGGGACCAAGACCTAAAGAAAACAGGAGCCTGGGAATAAGCAAATGTGCCTGTTGTTTCCAGGAAAGGGCTTCTTTTCATCAGGAAGGTGGGAGCCTAGAGCTGCCCCATCTTAGGGAGAATTGACAATGGAGCAAAGCCTTGAAAGATAGATGTGGGCGTGCCACAATGGGAAAGGAAGATTGCTGCAAGTCCAAGTGAAATCCGGTAGAAAAGGAGGCGAAAGCCTCCAACTTACAAGCCCCAGGTTCATATCACTAACGTGTAGCAGTTGCCATTCAAAATGCAGGGATTTTATGAAGAAGGGAGTTCAACAGGGAAAACGGAAAGTCCTGAAAGCCATAAGAGGCAGTAGTCTTACCTGAGTCACCATTCTCAGCCCCAGAGGTCCCAAAGACACATGTCCATGATGGTGCCCCTTTGCCCCTCCTAGCCTCAGAGGTTGGCACTCTGCAAAGTCCAGTCTTTCTCTCGCGTCTTCTCTTTTCCTCTTCTCTCTCCATTATCCCGAGCTGCTCTGATTGTTCAAGATGCTTCAAACTTCTTCCACAATTGCTGATGCACAAATCAGCTTTCCAAATTCCTGGCCATCGCCAGGTACCAGCTTTCCAGGCCACCTTGCCACAGCATCACACTCTCCACACTGGCCACTTTTTCTCTGGCCACCATGACTCCTCGCTCACTCTTCCAGGGGGCTTCTGCCCAGCCTGGTCACTTGGGGTCCTCTTTACCCATCTGCCATTCTCTTCTCTCCTCTCCAGAAGGCTCTGCTCCCTCATCCTTCTCCAGGTGCCAAAACCTCTCTACCCTCTGCTCTCTGCTTCATGTGATTCTCGTGCCAATCCTCTCCTCCAGCTGCTTCCTCTGGCAGTTTTAACTGCCAGGACTTTGTAACTGCCCTGCCCCTAGGGGTGCGGGAGGAGAGCACTCAGTTTTACAAGCAACAGGAGCCATGTAAGCCTGGGAGATCATAGTGATGACATAGGAAGTGGTAGTAGAGAAAACAGAGCCATTGTGGGGTCTTTGGGGATGACGACATCACCTGCTTTGAGATAAGTTTGAGAAAAAGTAAGAGGACGTCATGGTGGTTGAAACCTGAAATGAGGAACCACCTGACAGTGGGACCTCATGTGTTGCCCAGTAGCTGTTACTTTTTTCCAGCAATGAACCAATTGCCAGAATTAACTGGAAGTCCTTGAGGTCTGACTTGAGTGTGGCCTCTGTATTTTGGTTCCTGATGAATCACCTCTCAGTTCTGCAGATAATGGGGTACGGTTTGGTTTGGATTACACCAGACATGGGTACTTAACATAATTGGTCGTTTCATCAATTCACTGTATTCTAAATGCCATTTAGGCCGTGAGGGGCCATTTCAGCCTGGTAGCAGTTCCTGGGACTAGAGAGCACTTCAGTCCTTTTACAGTAAAAATCAAGCAGAAACCAGAAAGGGACAAGCCCACTGGTTAAAGGGGATCCCGGCAGCGAGGGTGACTCTGCAGGCAGGGCCAGCTGACGGGAATCACCATTGCCCTGTCCCTGTGTCTCCATTACTCTGTGTGTTTGAAACACACTTTTACTTTTACCAGCGAATCACTCTTATTTTCCAAAAGCAAAGCATTTTCTATTTTTCCCTTTTCCAGGCTTCCTGTCCCATCCTCCTGGCCCCACCCCCAAAGCACACATTCCAGTCACCTGGGGAACTTAAAGTTAGATGACTTTCTGGGGCCATCACCCCCAGGGGAACTGTTCTAGCCAATCTGTGAGTCCCGATCACAGACATTCCTAGCCCCCAGTCTGTCCTTCCTCCCTCCCCTCCGGTTTCCTGCCCAGGCCATCTCGGTTCTCCTGTCTCGTGCCCTCTACCGCAATCGCTACAAACCACCCCATCTGATTGTTGGCCTTCCTAGGCCTTGGGGCCCTGGAAATAAGTCTCTGCCTTAACCGTGAGACCCTCTGACCACCCCACCAACTCTGCCCTGAATACCCCCCCAATACCCCACCTGCAGGCAGTGGTTCATAGCCCATCTCTGCACGCCAGGCACTGGGTTAGGCTCCCACTACCCAGCAAGATCCAGAGCTCGCCTGGTCCTGGGGTCAAAACACATGTCCCAGCTCTTCCTTTACGGAAGGACCAGTCATTGCAAGTCATACAGACTCCACGAGCCTTTCTGGCCTCCCTCCACTTTCCTTTTCTCCAGGCTCTTCTACCAGGTCAGTGATTATCATTAAATCTATTTCTGGAGGATGCAGTGGTGGAATTAGAATAAATTCCAGCAGATGTTTCTTTCCATTCACTCCTCACAGCCCAACACTAGGTCTAGTGAACTGCAGAGAACTCTGCAAGTACCCTCAGTACCAGAGCGGGCTACAGCCATGGCCCAGAGGCAGGCAGGAGGAGGCGAGGCGCTCCCTGCAGGCTCCTGATGCCCGGCGAATTTGCCATCAGCCAGTCCCACCTAGAGAAGATTTTGATCACTAGCTGACTTGCTTTGGAGAAAGCCAGCCTCCCAAATTCTAGGTTAGCTTCTGGCAGCGGGTCCTCGGTATGATTTCCTTCAGTGGGGGTTCGTTGTATGTTGATGAGAAAGATGGATTGTCAGGGGCCACTGTGTGGAGTGGGCACCGGTGGACATGTGCGCCCAGGGCTGATGGGTTCTCTGGAGATTGCGGTTTCCTCCAACATCCCAAAGATGTGGCATCCATTGACACTCTGCTCCACCAGGCTGCGTGAGTGTGGGTGGTGAGTGATGCATGTTCTCTCCAGGTTGGGGGCCCATTGTGCATCATGAGCTGCCAGGAGAGAGGCTGCTCACCCATGACCCTGGACTGGAGGAAGTGAGTTGGGAAAGGAATGAGTATCAATAATTGTTTCCTGTTAAAAATCTCTTGGTTCTTTTTTAAAAGACTAGGTCTCACTATGTCGTCCAGCGTTGTCTCGAACCCACAGACTCAAGTGGTCCCCAGCCTCGGCCTCCCAGGTAGCTGGGATTACAGGCACGCACCACCATGCCCAACTCACGGAAATCTCTTGGTTCTTCATTTAGAAATTAGGTCGTGGTTTTATGGCCAGAAGGCTACCAGCAGAACTTAGCTCTTATTTATGCCAACTAGCCTCTGGTCGACACGAAGTCAAGGCTTCCTGATCTCTCCCGGGAGCAATGTTTTGTTTTGCTCCCTGTCCACAGCCCTTCCCTTCCCTGCAGCTCGTCTGTGCATCTCACTGCACATGATCTTCCCTGAGGTCTTCCCAGCCACGAAGGGCTCACGAGCAAACCCTCAGTGTAGCAGACCAAGTGATAGTGGGTTAAGAATCAAGGGCTCATGGGTTCGTGCTCCACCTTGTGACCTTGGCCCAGCCACGTGGCAGCCTAAGGCTTCATGCCCTCCCATGAGCTGAGGATGACCCTCGGGGTGGAGGGTTCCTGATGCACCACCAGTGTTGTTCCATTCTAGCACGTTCCCTAAAAATTGGTGGAAATGGATTGGGGGGCTTAGTGCAAATCAGTGGGGGAAATGCTGCCTTCAGCCAGCTGTGCCGCACGTGAACAGCAGCTTCAGGGGCAGGAAGGAGAGCGAGGGCGTCTGGCTGATGATCCCGTTCCTCACACAGAATGGTTCTCAAAGCTCCCCTGGTCCTAGAGAGGCAGAATACGACTGACTTGGGCAAATGGAAAGCAGGCCCATCTTGGCTTCCTGGGTAACTGGTTTCACCTCTTTGTCTCTTGGGGTCCCCTTGAGAATTAGACGCACTCACGTTAGGAAAGGAGCCATTGGTTCCTAGAGTTTGTTACCATGACATGTCACAGAATTCTGACTCTTAGGACAACAGGGTGATGGTCCTCTGAACATGCTTCGCCGGGCTCCTCCTCTTCCCTGCCCACCTCTCCCTTGTCCACTTACTTGGACCAGGCGAAAGGCCAGGGCTGTTCCAGTGCCCAGGGGAGCCGGGGCGGGGGGGTGTAAGACAGATCTGAGAGACTGTGTGTTGTCTTTGTCTCAGATTCCTCCTCAACAGGCCATTTTCCTGGCGCGGTCAGCCAGCCCCCAGCCGCACCCCTGTTCTAAAACTGCCTGTGGAGACAAGGGCCAAGAAGCCTGGGTTTGAACTCTTCCCTCTCAGGGTACCACCGGTGTGGCCGTGGGGCTCTGTTTGGGCCTTCTGGAAAGTGGGTCACTGGAGTGTACTTCCTAGAGTTTGGTGAAGAGACTCAGTCATTCCTGGGGACTCTCGTCTCTGTAAAGACTAGGTTCCTGGGGACTCTCGTCTCTGTAAAGGCTAGGGAACACAGGTTTTGTCC
>PVHY01028420.1:0-15282 GCA_004024945.1 Uropsilus gracilis | reverse complement strand
TTAACAACAAAGGGGTCAGTCTCAGACTATAATAATAATAGGTATCATCCAAGAGAGTTCATCTACACAAGCAGTTCTTGGGTCAACCTTGACCCAGTTTCTTTTGGTTACAGACGAATACAACTGAGATTTTCTTTCTGTTCCTTTTCTAGAAACCAGCTTGGATGCAGAGTCAACTTTGATGAATATGTTCACAGTATAATTTTTGTTTCTGAAAAAAGGCCATCTCTTTTTCTTTTTCATTTTTTTTTTTGTTTTTTGAGACTAGGTCTTACTTTGTTGCCCAGAGTAGTCCTGAACTCGGGAACTCAAGTGATCCCTAGCCTCAGCCTCCCAGGTATCTGGGATTATAGGCTTTCACCACCAAACCCGACTTCCATCTCTCATTTATTAGTCACTAAGATTTAACTTTTATCATGTTAGCATGTTACTATTCACATATGATAAGTTCAACATATCTTTTTGTGTGGATACATCACTGAGTTGAAGGATGAAGCAGACTTTCCCATCTGTCACATGATTCCTCTTGTAGCAAAGGAAGCAAGTTTCCTTAGTGAATTAAATTCGCACAACTCTGGTGAACTTTGAAAGGATACATTCCCTTTTAAGGTGACCTTAGAACAAAGCACTGCTGAAGTCACTGCCTAGCAGTTTCACAACCATAATCACCCTCTGAAGTTTGTAGTTCCTGGTTGTGATGTCACTGGCACAAAGAAGAAAGTGCATAACACATGACTTTAAATCAGCTTCCCTGGGAGGAGCACACTTAGAGCTGAGACTGGAGAACAGTCAATGGATCATGGCTTTACAGAACACTCTGGATGCAATGTGGCTGGGGCTCCTCTTCAGCTTTCTCTGGAAGGGTAAGTTGGCTCCTTCACCAACTGGCCTTCTAAAAGTGTATGTCATTCTTTCAAAATTTAGACTAATTTTTTGAAAAAATTAAAAAGGCCATATTTATTAATACTAGTTTTAATGTTAATATAGTTTTAATAATAGTAATATTAATATAGTCCTAAGAGGTGAATCAGGAAGCCAAATAGCAACTTAAAATTCACAACCTAAGAACAGCATTTTATAGTGCTGACAGTGTATTAAAGTAAAAATATTTACTGTAATAAAATGAACTACTGCACTTTGAGTAAATTTCAGATAGTTGAATATGCCTATTAAAAAGTGAATTCTAAATATTGAAACAAATGTTTATGGAAATGACAATGGGTTCATAATGGTGATGGGTTCCTCCTTTAAATTTAGGGACTAAGTTATTATTATGTGATCTAAACTAAATGATGTATGTTTACTTCTTTAGATTGATGAGATAAATAGCTTGTGTCATAATTAGTAATAGCATTGGTAATCACTTTGTCTATAAAATATTTTACAAATATTTTCAGTGTTTTAGTGTTATTTTACTAAAATCTTGCAAGAATATATAAAAATCCATAACCTTCATTTGTTCATTGTTCATTTGTTCATTTATTTATTTATAAGTTTCAAATTTCTTAATTTTCTGCAGCTACAGTGAGCAAGGACCAAGTACTTCAACCTTCCTCTGTCATATCTTCAGAGGAATCAGTGGTGAACATCTCCTGTAATCACTCTATCTCCAATGCTTACTACTTCTTCTGGTACATTCACTTGCCAGGATTTTCTCCAAGACTCCTTATTAAGGGCACAAGTTCTGCTCAGCAGGGACGCTACAACATGACATATGAACGGTTCTCCTCATCGCTGCTCATCCCCCAGGTGCAGGTGACAGATACTGCCACTTACTACTGTGCTGTGGAGGACACAGAGGAGGGGAACCCAAGAAGAACTTAACAGAAACTGGGTGAGATCACAGCCTCTGCAGGATGTGGGAAAGAGATGAGCAGTAACTGCTCTTTCCCCCTAGTGCACTGTTTCCCCAACTTTTCCATGTGGAACAGCTAGCAGAAAAACCTTGAATTCCAGACACAATATATATTAGCAAAAGTACATAGGAACTTTTAGGGAGGTGATTCAATGATAGTCTTTCAAGTAGTCTTTTGATTCATTTCTTTTGAGATTTTTGTGGATTTAATTTTCTTGCCTTCACACAATAACTGAAAATGAATTTGTGGTTGGAGTGAGAGGCATGTCACCTCTGTTATTTTTTTTCCTTGCTCCTTGTGCTTTTATTTTAACTATTATCTGCTAACTTTGGTCTCTTTGTTGAAATATTTTCTAAGTTTTTCTGTTTTATAAAAGTAGTTTAATGAACTCTGGAAAACATATTAGGAAGCTGAAAGATAAGGAGTGAGTGGCTACTACCACTGGTCCATGCTTCCCTCAGAAGACTTTGCTTATGATCCCAAATACAGATCCAGTGAGGGTGTTGGTGACAATCAGTATCACAATACTAGTGATACACAATCTCCTTTTTAATTTTTGAATTAAAAGCAAGTGCAAGTGGAAACTGTAATATTTTCTTCCACATTCTTGTTGAATTACCTTGATCCTCCCAGTCCAGATGTGTCCCTCTTACTTTAGAGACCAATGCGCTGGGGTAGACCAGTGCTTCCTAAATCTTTTTAGCAGAAAAATCTGGAGTTTCATGAAAATAACTGAAAGGTATTTTTGGTGCATTCCAGATAATGGAGTCAGAGTTTTCAAGAGTGGGGCTCAGAAATCTGTGTTCTCTGTGAAGGTTTTTGGTAGTTCTGATACTCAGTCAAATTTGACCCAGGAACCCACATCTTGAGGCTTGAACCACTGTTCTTTACTGTCTTTCACTTAAAATTATGTAAAAGCTAGGAGTTTCAGGAACTGATTCCCGTAGTACCAGTACAAAGCAGGCTCTTGGCAGGAATAAAGTTCATGGAATAAAAAGTGAAGGGTGGTTTCTTGACCACAGAAGAAAGAACTTTCTGGTAATATTAACTGTCATAAAGCTTCCTGGGGCATCTTAAGCAACTTGAATCTAATGCAGTTTTTAATATCCAAATCTCCTCATTGGATACAAATATAAATTGGTATGTGTTTGTACCACTCCCTCCTTAAGTATAGTTTATTTTGGATTATTGTCCATTTAAAAGTGGATCAGACTTATCTTTTTAGCCAAATGGAATTATCTAAGAAGAGGAGCCAGGAGAACTTATTCTGTAAGAGTCTTGCATGGCACCATGTATACTGTGGTTGCTCAATAAATGGTAAGTATATATATATGGCCTTCTCGATGATTTGCAAACAGGGAAAAAACAAAATAATTCCCTTGGGTCATACTAGTGCGTCCTTCTCACAAACTGAGTACTATATGTGTGGCATGTTGAAAATTCTACCTTTTACATTGGTGGGTTTGAAAAATGTTCTTGTATTTTCTTACACCATTGTTCATTTTTGGAGAGTAGTTGATCTCTTCCCTCAGGTGTAGTTCCTGTAGGTCTCCCCCCAGCACAGTACCTGTGATCCATCACCAAAGTGCCTATACTCTTCCCTCCCCTGCTTGGACTGCCTCCTTCCCCATCCCTGTTGTATGTACACTGATATCTTGATTCTGTTGTTTAAACTGTCAGCAGTTAGTCCTCCTACCAGGTTTTTCCAGCTCATGTAGGACACTAAAGATGTTACTCAAAGGGGAAAGTGGAAAAAGAATGAAATAAGAGGAGAATATAATGGGTGGGAGAGGAATTGCAAAGAAGAGAACAAAGTGACAGCTCAAACTTAAAGATACAATGTTGGGAAACTCTGTGTTCCTGCATAGCAAAGGGATAATCCATGGTAAAAACCTCTTTATTCTCAAGTCTTAGGAATTTATAGGTATATAAATGTTTTTAAATTAATTATTTAATTAAATATTAGATTATTTAATTAAATATTTAAAAATATTTTTACTTCCCATAAAACAAAGTAAAATACAAAATTCCTACATGAGAAAGCTGCTGTAATGATCCTGAGAATGAATGTAGACAGATGATCCCGGGTACTTATCTAACAGGTGGCACAGAACTCAGGTAGATCTGGTTGCATTGTCATTGATGCCCCAGTTTTCTTGGCACAGTTTCCAGGCTCATGCAATCTTTTCAAATATCTGAGGACCTTACCGGGCTGTCTGTATCTGCCATCAACTCCATGAGAGACTCAAGACCCTGGTTCATTCTAGGATAGGTTTTGTACTGCCCTGCCTCATGGATTCTGGTTTCTCTGATCTCACCTGCTTCAGAGTTTTCTAGAGCATATGGACAATACATGAAAAGAAACTCCTGTGTTCCATGGAGTCCATGGGTCAGAGATGCAGTGATGATCAATTAATCATGTGCACATGATGAAACGTTCTCAGAAATCTCAGTAGTTTGGGGCACAGAGAACTTCCAGGCTAGTGTAGGTGTGGGGCTGCCGGGGAGGGCAGCTTGAGCAGCAGGGACAGAAGCGTAGTGCTCTTTCTCCTTGTCTTGCCTACCACATTTCTCCTTCTGTGCCTTGTCATATTTTTCCATAATAAACTGGTAAACAGAAAGTAAACTGTTTTTCTGATGTCTGTGAGCCACTCTAGCAAATTTATGGAACCTGAGGATGGAGTCATGAGAGCCTCTGATTTATAGCTGGAGGGTCAGATGGTTGGACAACACTCTGGGCTTGGGACTGGCCTCTGAAGTATGATTGAGGCCTCACCTGTGGGACCTGAAGCTGCCTCTAAGTAGATGGTGTCAACCTTGAGTTGCAAAGGAGGTGTAGCAAGATTGCTGCTGGTGTAGCAAGACTGCCTCACATGGAAAAATCCTGCACTCTGGCATCAGGAGTGTCCTGAGTGTGGTAGTAATGTGAGAGTCAAGAGGATTAGAGTTTCTTCCCCCTCAGATCCTCTCATGTTCAGAGTCTGGCTTGAAGGCCACACTGCCTATGCTGCAGCTCTCTTCCTTCCCCATAGGCACAATGCTGCCCACGGTTGTTGTGTATTCCTCTGAGTCAAATATGTTACTCTTCCAACATACACATATCCATATGCTTATAGTTTACAGTCATGGATACAATGAACAGAAATAGAAACTGGGAAAGGTTGAGATGAATAGAAATACTAATTCCTATGATTTTCTTCTTGTGCTCGGGAGGGACTTCCTGGGAGGCACATTCGTATACCTCCTGCAGGATGAGCTAGAAGGGTTCCCTCTATAATTGGGTACATTCCTTACACTTTTTTTTCAGTGATAGAGGCAAATTTATTTAAGAAAAGGGAAATGAAAAATCAGAAATAAAGGAAATACAACAGGAGGACAACTTGATTTGGCCAGGCTAAGGAGGGGCTAGGGATTGCTTTTTGAGATCCTCTTTTCTCCTTTGGTTATGATTCCCCTAATGATCTTTCCATTGTTAGAATTCTAGCACAGGTTATTTTTTGAAATTAAAATTAGTGATTATCTCTCATAAAGTTCCACAGAGCTTAAAGGAAACAAACAAACAAAAAGGCTACATTTTGAATTTCTTAAACAAACAGACCTATATCAATTGACAAAGCTTGCCTAGCTACAGATGAGAATAAAAACAAAGCAAAGAGAAAGAAAACCTCCCTTATTTTTGAGGAGAGAACATTTGCTTTAGTTTGTTAAAGGTTTACTGCCTATGTAAGTGTCCCGTTTACCAAAATAGATGGCAAGTCTCTTGAAGGTAAGGACTGTGTCTTGTTCCTCTGTTTATTTATTAATGCAAAGGGTGTCCTGTGTATAATAAGTACTCAAGCAATTTGCTAGGATATATTGAATGACAAGATTGCCTCCTGGAATTATCAGGATGCCAGGCAGTTCCCGAGTGGACCCTTGGAAAAGGGGACTTCTGAGCAGGCAACTCATTCATGATAAATGAAGGGGAACAGAGCTCTCACTGCATCGCCTGATGTCTAGTCTGTAAATAGCTTCTCCTTACATATTCTTAGAATTGTGATCATTTGAGAGAGTTTTGTAAAGCATCTATGATTTGTTAGTCAAATGAATTTTCTCTTTGTCCCACTTTATTCAAACAAAACAAGCAAAACCAAACAAAAATATTATTTTTGGAGTTCCCTTGTAAAACAGAGAAACACTGAATCAGAGAGAAAGTGTGAATCTCAGCAGGCAAAATTCTAACAAAAAGCTTAGACCACTGACAAGATGCTTGGATCTCAACAGTTTCACCAAGGGAAGCATTAGTATTTCCTTGACAGTTTCTTGAAATAAGTCCTTGCTATTATCCTCTCCATTCAAATATCAGGCAGCTGTGAATTAAAACATAATTATTCTTCATAGTGAAGTGCACCTATGTTCCTATGGCTCCTACTCCTTTGGGGACTTTCAGATGTTTCAGATGTTTCCTGTATGTATTGAACCAAATCTGACATTTCTACTGAGAAATTATCCCCATATCAAATACTTATATTTTCTTATTTGTGTATTATACCTATGTTACAGTTTTGATTCCTCTCTCTGTTGCAGGCTCCGAACAGTTTATAGCTGGTTTATATGTCTCTAAAAAGATAATTTCTAGAACTTAACAACCTATCTTAGAGGTGGCTTGACCTATTATTAAACTAAAAAGAAACAATAAAGAAACTGTGTCTGTACTAGGGAAGGTAGCCTCTTCAACAAATGGTGCTGGGAAAACTGGACTAAGACATGCAAAAAAAATGAACCAAGGCATCTCTCTCACACCATGTACAAAAATTAATTCAAAATGGATAAAAGACCTAGATATCAGACCTGAAACCATAACATACATAGAGGAAAACTTGGGCAAAACCCTCCATGAATTACAATTCAGAAATCCCTTTCTGGAATCATCTGCAGAAGGCAAAAAATTGAAGGAAAACATAAACAGATGGGACTTCATCAAACTAAAAAGCTTCTGTAAAGCAAAGGAGACAAAAGAAAAAACTAAAAGAAACCCAACCAAATAGGAAAAAATTTTTGCCCTTCACAAGAGTGATAAGGGATTAATAACACAGATGTACAAGAACTCACACAACTAAACAAAAACAAAACAAAAAGCCCAATCAGAAAATGGGGAGAAGAACTAAAAAGACACTTCTCCAAAGAGGAAATACAAATGGCCAACAGGCACGCGAAAAATTGCTCAATGTCACTAGCAATCAGAGAAATGCAAATCAAAACCACAATGAGATACCACTCTACACCAGTAAGAATGGCCTACATCAAAAAAACAGGCAACAACAAGTGCTGGTGAGGATGTGGAGAGAAAGGAACACTCTTACACTGCTGGTGGGAATGTAAACTGGTCCAGCCACTATGGGAAGCAGTATGGAGGACCCTCAAACTAATGAAAATAGAATTACCATTTGACCCAGCAGTCGCACTTCTGGGAATCTACCCAAAGGAGACCTCAATATGGGTACAAAAGGACACCTGTGCTCGGATATTTATTGCAGCACTATTTATAATTGCAAGGACATGGAAACAACCCAAATGCCCCAGAACAGATGAGTGGATGAGAAAGATGTGGTATATATACACAATGGAGCATTACTCATCAATTAAAAATGACAAATTTAATGAATTTATGGACACCTGGATGTACCTAGAAGAAATCATTCTAGCAGAAACAAGTCAGATAGAAAGGGAGAAAAACCAAATGGTTTTACTACTATATGGTCAACCAAATGAAACTACACAAGGGGAGAGTGGGGACCAGCTGGAGTGGGCGGGGAGGGGAGGTGGTGGGTGACCCCCAGGGACTGAAATGATGTGAAATATATATAAATAAATCATAAAAAGAGAAAGCAGAAAAACTAGAAAATCTCTTCATTTTCCCTTTTTCTTTTCAGAGTTCTCTAATTTGTGTGACAAAAACATGACTTTCTGTTGAACTGCATTCTTTGTCAAAGTTTCATATAAAAAGCATTGTTTTTCTTCCTTGCTCCAATAGCTATTTTTTTTCTCTGATATTTAGAAAATGAATAAAATGTACTTTTCAGAGTTTGTTTTGGCAAAAGATTTGTCATTGTTTTGCACAGTCATTCCTTGTAGTCTCCTGAGAAAACAGTGACATTTACACTATTCTGATGTTTATAAATAGTTTCTTGGGAAAAGCAATAGCTAATGTTAAAGAAGTACTGACTCTGTAATCTTGCTGAGGTCCACACCTTGGGTGCCTTGTGCTGCGATAAGCATGTCTCAGCGGTAGTCAGGTAAGGAGGGATGAGACAACTTCTTGGGGGGTAGGAACTCTGAAGGAGAGCAGAGACCTGCACCTGTCACATTTTGGTGACATTCTCCACTGGCTCATATATCTCATGCTTGCTAGCCATGCACCTGTTTACAAAGGTTTGGAGAAATAGCACATATCAGTTTTCTGTGATCTTGCTGGATCTTTCAGCAGCAACTGGAGAGTCATCAAAGCTGTCAGAATGTAGTGTGGACTGTGGAGCAGGATGCAAGGGGGTAAGATAAAGAATAGTTTTCATCAGATTATCTGCACACAAACTGTAGTGGCATAGAGAGGGGAGAAGGTTTTAGAGAATTTATATTCTCTGAGTGGTTTCAGAGAGAATGTCTTTGAAATTAGAAAAAATATGTACTGAAATCTTTTTCCTATTTCTTTAGGGGTGTGTAAATTACCTAATATTCATGAACTCCATTCAATGTTTTCATCCTGAAAATGTGAAATGTTAGGTGGGTGGTCATTGTGTTTTAGGGTTTGTTTAGTAGTCATTTTCCAGGGGCTGTTTTGGTTAAATGACATGTATACAAGGTATCATCTATAAGCATGTGTTCAACGAATAAGAAGGCCTCTGAAGTTCTGCTTGGCTCATACAAGCCCATGGCTGTATGATACAATTTTATGATACAATTTATGATAATAGAGATAATTTCTGATATTATAAGGTTCCTGAAAAGTAAATGATCAAAATTTGCATTCTCTGAGTGGTTTTGGAGAGAATGTCTTTGAAATTAGAAAAAAATGGACTGAAATCTTTGTCCTATTTCTTTAGGGGTGAGCAAATTACCTAATTTTCCTGAACTCCATTCAATGTTTTCATCCTGAAAAATGTGGAATGTTAGGGAGAATAAATGTGAAAAGAAAGAAAAAAGGCTTACTGTGTGGTCAGAGTGAGAGTATGATGAATATCTCCTTCATTAATCCCATAAATCATTGCATATGAGCAGAGTAGCTATTGGGTTATTATGTTCAATGCTCAGTCGATGCCTGAGGACTCCTTTGGGTGCTGTTGCTGACTCTGTGTGCAGGCTGTCATAGGAAGTTTCCTGATCCCTTCCCTGTCCTCACATGCAAGGACCAATTTTTTTCTTTTATTCATTTCTGTTGTTTACATATATATTTATGCATATGTGTATATATATATATATATACATATATATATATATTTACATCATTGTATTCCCTGGGGTTCTCCCACCACTTCATCACACGTGAACCATCGTCTTGATCTTTTTGTGCTTGTAGCTTTCCTGATTTCTCCCTCCCCATACCCCCTGTCTAGCTGTATGCTTTAGTTCAGTTGTTAGCTTGTTTTGGTTTTTTCTTTTGACCTTTTGTTTGTTTTCCCTCTATCCCATCTGGTTTCTGCCCTTCTTTCTGACATATTTGTGCTAACATGATTCCTTTTAGGTTTATCCCTATTGTCACAAATGCATCATTTTTTTTGATTGATAAATAATATTCCACTGTGTACATATACCACAACTTTTTCAACCAATTGTCAGTTTGGGGCATTTAGGTTGTTTCCAATCTTGGTTACTGTAAATAATGCTGCAATAAATATCCAAGTACAGGTGTCCTTTTGAATTAGTGTTTTGATCCCCTTTGAGTAGATTCCCAAAAGTGGAAATGCTGGATCAAATGGTAGTTACATTTTCAGTAAGTTGAAGGTCCCCCACACAGCTTTCCATAGAGGCTGGACCAGTTTGTATTCCCATCAGCAGTGTGAAAGTGTTCCTTTCTCTACACATCCATGCCAGCACTTGTTGCCTGTTTTTTTGATGAGCCATTCTTACTGATTTAAGATGGTATCTCATTGTGGTTTTGATTTGCATTTCCTTGATTATTAGTGATATTAAGCATTTTTGCATATGTAATTCCTATTGGTCATTTATATTTCTTCTTTGGATATGTGTCTTTTTAGCTCTTCTTCCCATTTTTTGACTGGGTTTTGTTAAGTTGTGTGAGTTCTTTGTGGATCTTTGATATCATACCCTTATCACTTGTGTGGAGAGCAAAAATTTTTTCCAATTTGGTTTGGTGTCTTCATTGGTTATCTCTTTTTGCTGTATGGAAGCTTTTTAATTTGACGTAGTCCCAGATGCTTGTGTTTTCTTTCATTTTTTAGTGCTTCTAGATGTGTCCTGAAAGAGGTTTCTGAGGTGCAAGTATTGGAGTGTTTTGCTCATATTTTCCTCTATGTATTTAATATTTTAGGCCTTACATCTAAGTCTTTTATCAATTTTGAACTGGTTTTAGTACATGGTGTGAGGGAGTAGTATAGATTCATTTTTTAACATTTTTTAACATGGATTTAATAGAGCAATCCATTTTCCCCAACACCACAAATTGAAAGACCATTCTTGTACCAATGTATGTTTTTTTCTCCTCTGCGAAAAATTAGTTGACTGTTCATGTGCAGCTTTATTTCTAGGCATTCAATTCATTGGTCAGTGTGCTTGTTTTGTTCCAGTATCATGCTGTTTTAATTATTGTGGCTTTAATATAATTTGAAGTCTGGGAGTGTAATACTTCCATTCTTCCTTCTTTTGGTAAGGATGGTTTTGACTGTTCAAAATATTTTATTCTTTCACATGAGTTTCAGTATTTTTTTGTTGTATTTCTTTAAAGAATTGTCATTGAAATTTTTACTGGAATTGTATTGAATCTGTAGGTTGCTTTTGGTTGCGTGTAATTTTGATAACATTAATTCTTCCAGTTCATGAGCAGGGACTGTCTTTCCATTTCTTTATATCTTCTATTTCTTTTAACAATGTTTTAAAGGAACACTTTCTTAACTGGAGGCAAACATAAGACTGCATTTTTCAGAAAGAGAAGACAAGGGTTCTACATTCATTCTATTCTTGGAAAACTTTTGGTTTTCCAAAACTTGGAAAACTTATGGTTAGAAACTATAGTTTGGTTTACCAAAACTTGTTTCTAACGATAGTGTAAATTCAGAGGAAAACATTCCTCCTTCAATAGCTAAGCATATAGTCAATAAATTCTTGAGTTCTTCCCATGAGCATCCCTTGAAAGAAACCACTCTGAACAGTTACATCCAGCGCAAGATAAAATGTAGACATTTTTTTAATGCTGTAGTTCATTTGGGGTTCTTGGAATTAACTGATAAATGGTTGAAGGTGAAAATCTGAGCTATTTGCTTTATTTTGGCCTAATCTTGTGTGCTGTCTCCATAGATGACAGAAGGAGCAAAGATTGGCCAACTACCTGGAAAATTTAAGGCACTAAAGTTTTTACTGGACTATTACTTTAATTTGACTTATTAATTTTTATACTTTGGTCCAAGATGTGCAAACAGGTGCCTGAGAGTAGGGAAGCAGTAAACCCCACTGCCAGGGGGTTGTTGCTCTGCTTCCTTGCCAGATCTGCTCTGTGTCCAGGAGACTGAATTCTGCTCACTTCATCGATGGGTGTTCCTTGTCCTTTTGCTTCTGTTACTGTTATTGGAGAGTGTCAACGTGGCTCCACACTTCACCAGGGTCACCTTTCCTCACCTTCACACAGCTCTTGATCCTCAGGAACCGAGTGCTGTGGAGGTGAGGAAGCTCCAGAGGACTCAGTTCCTGGGTCCTTCTCCTGAGGCCCAAAAGGAGGTGAGGCAGCTACAGAGGACTCAGCTCCTGGGTCCTTCTCCTGCGGCCCAAAACCTCTGCAACTGATGGCAATCTCCAGGCTCTCACTCTCACTCCACTCTCCACACTCCTCTCTAAAATTGTATCTCTGCCACAATCCACCTTCCCTCTTTTATCTTTTTTATGCTCCCCATTCACAGTCACCCCCTTTGCGTCTGTACCTCTCTTTCCCCTCTGGGCCTGCCTTGGGAGTCCCCACCTCAGAACCCTGCATTTCATAATCCCAAGTCTGCCCAGATAATCACTTTGCTGTAAAAAGGGGAAACTGGCTTTAAGCTAGTCTTAGTCTCTATCTTTTAAAGGCAGGTGACAACAATGCCCACATTCCTTTCTCAATGAAAGAAAATGGGTTTATCTTTGGGTCCCAGATTCATCTTTGGGTCCCGGCTTCACTTCTAGTTGGGTTTGGCACAGCAGGAGGAATGGGCAGGAGAGGGTGGTCAGAATTTAAGACCTAAGATCCATTTATTTATTTATTTATTTATTTATTTATTTATTTATTTATTTATTTATTTATTTATTTATTTATTTATTTATTTATTTATTTATTTATTTATTTATTTATTTATTTATTTATTTATTTATTTATCTATCTATCTATTTATTTATTTATTTAATCTATCTATCTATCTATTTATTTATTTATTTAATTTTTAAATTTATTTTTATATATTTCACATCATTTCAGTCCCTGGGGGTTACGATCCTTTCTCTTTCCTGCTGACACCCACAAGTGCTGGCCGGTGGAATTCTCCTTCAGGTACCTGAAAGCGCAGGCGCTTTGACAGCAAAGTCGTAGTGCTGTGGGTGGGCACTAGGTGGCGTTGCAACGTGAAGTTTGTCCCAGGGACAAAGGTCTCCCTAGGCTACGATAATTTCATCTCCTCGGTCCATTCCAGCTCAAGAATGGTGGATTTGACTGACTGTTGCTAGGTCCTTGGTGCTTCTCCGGCCTTTAATATTGCCCATGCATCTAAAATATTTATTTTGTGAAGTGTTTTTCTAGTCATCCTCTTGAGTAGAACTATCAGGACCCTCTAAGATACAGTACTAACACTTAGGTCCTAGGCAGACACAGGGGAAATGGAATATATGATTCTGTACATCACGGGGATCTTTGAGACTTGAGATTAGTATTGAAGATAACTTTTTCCAGAGAAAAATGATATAATAGGGTTAGTTTTAATTATTAAACTATGATATCTGTAGCAAAACTTAAAAACATTTATAATCTGCCATTTTTCTTATTCAAAGCAGAGATTTTTCTATTTCCTTTCCAAATATATGGTTATTTGGAGAGCATTTAAAGAAAAATATAAAGCAAATCAACAAAAACAACTTTTTGTATTGATACTTGCTTCTTTTCTTTAAATTGAATCTATTAAACATTCTTCCTCCAGTAATGATGCTTTTTTTTTTTGGTATAAAATTTTAACCCCTTAAACATGATTCAGTCCTACAATGGAACAAGAGAGGACGAGGGGGAAGAAGGCGGGGAGGCAAAGGGCACAAAAGAGTAGGATGGCTAATAGGTGTTAGGGAAGTGGGAAAGCCCCAGGGTACACAATAATGTAACATAAATATAAATACACATATATATGCAAATTAAAAAATTTAAATTAAATTAAAAAAACAAAAACAAAAACAACCATCAAAAGAAAAAAAAAAACCCATGAGTCAGTCCTTTATCTTCATAATAATGTATCAAACCATTAATTAACCATCAAGTTTTACTGAATATTCACTTCATTTGAACTGTTTTAAGCAACCTCTTCATGTGGAAAATCTCTGCAACTCCTTTCCAGATGTCTTGTTTATTTCTTTATAGTTTACAGTTTAAAACAATAAATATGCTAGGAGCTATATGTGACCCTAGCCCTTAAATTTTTTCTCTCTAAAAAGGTTTAAAGATAAGGTGGAAGTTCTTTGAATCTTCAGTTGAAGATCATTATGGGATGGGAGCCCAACTAAGACAAAAAACTGAGGTTTCCACCAAGTCAGATCTAAATTATTTCCCAAGAGAAATACAATTAAAAACTTTTTTTTTTCATAATTTCCCTCCGGTAGCCATTTCTTTTCTTCTATTTCTATATCTCATTTTTTCCTGTCCCTTTTAACCCAAAGCTTCACTGTCCCTTTCTTTTTTCTATTTATTTTCCCATCCTTAAAACAATGGTTTTCTTTGTCTCTATAGTGAGAGCACATAAATCATTTCAAGCTTTATCTACTCAACACGCATTTTTCTCACTTTGATCCGTAAAGCTTGGTTTCTTCCAAAACCAATTCCCCTTCCCTCCTTCATGGAAAAGGTCAACACAGCTAGACCTGGTTATGCGAAACTTGGAAATGCGGGCACTTTGACAGCATAGTTGCTGTGCTGTGAGTGGACATTAGGGGGCGTTGCAGTATGTCCCAAGTACGTTGCAGTTTGTCCCAAGTACGAAGAACAACAGTCTTTGCTCTTCACAGAGCTTTGGGAAGCCTGGATCAAGAGCTTGCTCAACAGAGAGAAGACACAGGTGCCAGAAGGCACCAGGTTGCCTGTAGAAGAGTCATTTCTAAAACACTGTGCTGTTACAGGGGTGGTTCAATAGTGAGAGCTCGGTGTCTGGATGAGGCTCTATCTCCAGTTGCTGTGGACTGCAAAGTAGCCTCCAGGCAGTGCACCCTGAGCCATGGCCTCCGCGTGCATCTCCATTCTTGGGTTTCTCTTCACACTGAGTGAGTAATATTCCTTCCATTTCCACTTGTACTATCTACTTACTTTCTTTTCGGTAACTTCACTGATACACTGTGGATTAATTTACAGGTGGACTGAGTGCTCAATCTGTGACTCAGCCAGAAGATCTGGTCACAGTTGTGGAAGGGGAACCTCTGACTGTGAAATGCACCTATTCGTTTTCTGGGAGCCCTTTTCTACAGTGGTATGTCCAATACCCTAACCAAGGTCCCAAGTTCCTTCTGAAATACATCACAGGGAACCACCTGGTTCAAGGCAGCAATGGCTTTGAGGCTGAATTTAATAAGAGCCAAACATCTTTCCACCTGAAGAAACACTCTGCCACCGGCAGCGACTCAGCAGTGTACTTGTGTGCTGGAGGAGACACAGCGAGGGAGACTCTAGAGGGAGCAAGACACAAACCCCCAGTACAATAGCAGTCATTTTCCTGAAGTCTTTAAATCCCTCCACAAGACGGTGATATGACTCCAGGATATATCACTCATTACAACTAAATTGCAATTTAAACTCATAGAATTTGTTCATTTGACAAATGTCTGTTGAATCTTTATATTTCAAGTACTGTGTGAAGTGGTTATAAGTAGGTGGAAAAATCTGTTATCTCAATGTGCCAGATGTCCCAAATGCTCATGAACCCATTTAGTTCCTGACTGTTACCATCAGCTTCACTTTACAGTTGGAGAACTAAGCCACTGAGAATCTAAGTAGCTCACTCAAGTCACA
>PVHY01028419.1:0-15251 GCA_004024945.1 Uropsilus gracilis | reverse complement strand
AGGGGGGCAGTCTGAGGGGGGCAGACTGAGGGGCCAGACTTCCTGCTGGTCACCAGCCCCATCTGTGGAGCTGGCCGCATGCCCTGAGGGAATGCAGCTATGTTGCTCTTGTGCTGAGAAGAAGCTGCCTCACCTGGAATTTCCTAGAGACGCTGGCAAATATCCTCCTCTTTGCTACAAAGAACAGTTTGAGGGAAGGAACTAGCGCTTGAAAAAACAAGTCTTTATTTCCTTCTTTACTGGCCCTTCCTCCTCCCCGGACTATTCCTTTGAATGAATCTGTAATGACACGACTGGAACCTCACGCTCTTAGAGGTTCCCCCGGGGCTGGATCTAAATGAATCATTACTCTGTAACCAACTCTTCTTTGAGGGTTTTTTTCCCTCGAACACACTCAGCTTCTAGCGTTATCTAGAAAGCAGTCAAATTTCTTTTGCCGAAAGTGAGTAGAAACCCACTTCAGCCAGCGCTGGGAATCTTTCCTCTGAGGGGACACACATAAGATAGACACCTGCCATAAACACCAGGCTTTAACCCAAACTGAGTCTTTTTTGAGACTAGGTCTCACTATGCTGCCTGGGTAGTCCCGATCCTGTGGACTCAAGTGATCCCTAGCCTCAGCCTCCCAGGTAGCTGGGATTACAGGCATGTGCCACTGCGTCCAACTATTTTTGGGGACTAGGTATTGCTGTTGTCCTGGGCGTATCTTGAACCCGTGGACTCAAGTGATTCCTTTCTCAAGAGCAGGTCTCACTATGTTGCCCGGGGTAGTCTTGACCTGTGAACTCAAGCAATCCCTGGCCTCTTGCCTCCCAGCGCTTGGATTACAGGTGCACAGTCAATCACCCTGAGAGGGGAAGGGGCAGTTCAGGTGGGAGGAGTCTCTGGCCCGTCCTGCTGTCTGTGTGGAGCGGAGTGAGATTTGGTGGGAAAAATCTGGTCGGAAAAGGACAAAGCCATTGTTAAGCACTGGGGAGTGGAGAGGAGGAGGACCAGCCCACAAGGCCAGAGAGCAGGGGGACAACTGCAACCCACCGCTGCTCTGAAGCAATGCTGGCAGCTCTCCTGCTGAGTGTGCCCCTACTGGAAGCTTCCAGGCGGATGGCATATGGGGTTTTCCTCAGATGCCTCATTTCTAGTTTTACTGGCAAGACAGCACAAGGTAAATGACTTGGTCCCGCTTGTCCCGCCATTAGCCTCTAAGACCTGGCCCTAGGGCATTGCGCCCTCCCCACAGTAGCACATGTAACGGGCCCCAGACCCTCTCCCAGCAGCTTAAAAACAGCTCCATGAGTCAGCACAGGAGAGTGAGTTCCAGTCACGAAGTCATTTATCAGGTTCCTCCACAGAACCAGGACACGGAGACCAGTCTGACACGCTCCAGTGCTCCCTTTGCTCCTAAGGACCTGTCTCCGCTTCTGTCTCCCGTCTGCTTTGGCTGTGGCAACTGTAGCTATGCCGTTTTCGCCCTTATAAACCCCTGCTACTTTGCTGAGCCTTACCTGAGTCTAATAAAGCTAATAAAGCTTTGAGATTTAATAAGAACTTTGACTCGGTTTCGTGTCTGGGGGTGACCCGCCAAGAGGACACACCTGGGTCCAGTGGATGTGCGCACGCATGAGGGGGCTCACCTGGGCTGTAAGGAGGCTCACCTGGGCTGTGAGGAAAGGCTAAAAGGGTGGCTTCAGTCCAGCAGGAGACAGCATGAGAAGAGAGCATGCCAGAGAGACAAAGAGACCAGAGGAAGAGCGAGAAGACTCCTGGGGAATCAGGGGGCTTGCTGTTTCCCAGCACCCCCAGCCTCAGTCTGGCCCGGGCCTTGCCTGGTGTGTCTGTGAGCCTGCTAGAACCACTAAAGACCCTGCCAAGAGCCTGTGCCTGCACTACAACAGGCTCTAGGATGAATGCTGACCCAGCTGACCGGTGTCTTGTTCTACGCTGCTGTCTTTCTCTTCTCCCCTGTGCATCTGGAGCGTTCCCTGCCCTCGGCCGGTTACCCAGCTCCCTATCTCTGTTAATCAACAAGCACTGAGCTCGGTCTGTGTGCCAGATGCTGAGCTGTTTTCAGTAAACCAGACATCATCTCGCAGTGTCTTTCAACATTAATTCTTACAGAAATCACACTTTCTCCACCAGATTCTGCTTCACTGCCGACAGTCTTCCTGTTTGTCAGCTTTTGGAATGTCTTGTTTTGTGAACTGTCTTCAAGTCTTAGTGCGTTTCCCTCTTGGTGTACACATTTTCTTTATCTGTGAGAGCACTTCCTATTATCTTAAGGAGACTAATTTGTCACCGTTTATGTTGGTTGAAATATTTTCTCCCAACTTGTGTTCGTCTCTTCTTGTATTTCCTTTCAGGTACCTCTGAAAAACAGGGTACAATCTCCCTGTGGCCTTCCTGGAGTTCAATGTCTATGGAGGTCAAGCATCTGTTTCTTCTGTGATTCTGGCTTTGGGAGTCATCTGAAGAAGTCCTTCCTTCTCCAGGAATATACTAGGAATATACACGATTCGAGTTAAAAAAAAACCAACTTAATATTTACCTCTTTCCTGTAAGAACTTAAACTTTTTTTTTTTGAAATTAGGTCTTGCTATGTTGCCTGGGATACCATGGACTCAAGTGATCCCTAACCTCAGCCTCTTAGATAGCTGGGATTACAGGTGCCCGCCACGGTGCCCGGCTGTTTTTTCAAGACCAGGTCTCGCTAATGTTGCCTGGGGTAGTCTCGAACCCGCAAACTCAAGCAACCCCAAGCCTCTTGCCTCCCAGAGCTTGGACAACAGGTGTGCACCATATGCCTGGCTGGGATTGAAACTTTAAGCAGTCTGCTTTTCTCAGCACCAACACATTTTTCTGTTGTTGAAATAACACTGGTGGAAAACACTGTACAGGTTTCAGGTGTAGAGCCCCATTCAACCTCTGTAAATACTACATCATTGTCAATGCCCAAAACTTAGTTTTCCTTCATCAACGTTGCCCTCCTTCCCCTTCTTCCTCCTCCAGAAACCATCATGGAGGACGTCACAGGCAGAAGAATGAAGCTAGACCACCGATCAATTTGAAATGAATTATAGGCTTGACTGTAACACCTGGGACCATGATTGATCAGCTCACTGGCATCAGTCTTAGAGATGTTTTTGGGGACTCGAACAGCAAGAGAAACACAAGAAGAAATAAACAGCCGGGACTATATGGAACTAGAAGCTTCTGCCCGGTGGAAGAAGCTGCAAATAAAGATGAAAAGGTGAGTCCCTACAGGAAGCAGAATTCTTCTATTTCTGGCTTCTGTGTTTTGTTCCACGGGTCTATGTGAAGACTGGCACCCACCCCGCCAACACTTTTTTTTCTCATGTCCACAAAGACGCTGTCTCCCCTCATCCTTCACCTCCCTACTCTTCCTGCTCCACTTGGTTCAATTTCAGAAAAGACACTTGGATTTTTTTGTTTGTTTGTTTGAGACTAGGTCTCACTATGTTGCCCAGGGTAGTCCTGAACCTGTGGACTCAAGTGATCCCTAACCTCAGCCTCCCAGGTAGCTGGGATTACAGGTGTGCACCACCACACCCAGCTATTTTTTTGAGACTAGGTTTCGCTATGTTGCCCGGGGTAGTCTTGAAACCATGGACTCAAGTGATTTCTAGCCTCGGCCTCCCAAGGCTGGGATTATAGGTGTGCGCCACCGTGCCCAGCAACACTTGGATTTTGACTGTGTTCACCTTTTTGCTTAGAGATTCCTGTGTAGAGAAATGACATCCTCACCAAATCGGAGATTTTCCATCAGGAACACTGTCTCTTTATAGAAATCCTTCCCAGGCTTCCTTAAAGACGTTGCTGTTAGCATGAATGCTAGAAAGAGGGAGCCTGCCTCCCTGGGCACTGGGCTAACTCTATGGCGGTGGCTGATCCCAGTCATTTTTTAAACTTTGCAAGTGGGTGCCTCCTTCAGGAAAGCCTTTGTGGGGTGGCCCGGGACTCTCACTTCTCCTCGGAAGACAGTTAAGCGCACGGACACTAGGGGGTAAATGAGTTGTTGGGATTTTCACGTCCTTGTCCCATTAGCCTCTATGACCAGCACGTGCCCTGACGGTACACACCTGGCCCAGTGGATGTGCGCAGGTGCAAGTATGCACACCTGGGCCTAGGAGACAGGGCTAAAAGGGCAGCATCACCCTGGGGGAAAAGGGGAACGCAAGTGGCTGTTCCTATGCTCGCTGGTTTCCTCTGTTCACTATTGAAAGTCCTGTGAAGATGATGCCAAGGGCTCCAACAACCTTTTTTAAGATGCTAGAACCAACGGTGAACCTACCCAGATTGCGGTGGTTGTACAACACTCCTTGCTTGGGCTCAGAACTTGATTCTGTTACTATTGAAGCTCTGGAAACATGGACAAGCTACTGAACCTCTTTGTTTCTCAATGTCCTCATGGCGGAGACCCTCAAAGCCCCACACAACCACCTGCCTCCTGAACCCCAAGAGCAAATGAGGAACAGACCTCACTGTTTTACAGATCCGTGCTTTCTCCAAATCCCACCAGATATATATATATACCTGTGGATGTCACCCCGCCCCCCCCAGGAAGGGAGGGTGGGAACCCCAGGAAAATACAACCTAAAGTGCCACTGAATGGATGTCTTTCATCTCCTGCCTTTCATGGCCCCATCTTTTAAACTTTGGGGGTCTGCACTTGCTGTCTTCACCCAGTGCTCCTAGTCATTCTTGATTCAGGTCTCTCTGGCATCT
The DNA here is from genome assembly GCA_004024945.1 of Uropsilus gracilis. Classification (NCBI taxonomy): domain Eukaryota; kingdom Metazoa; phylum Chordata; class Mammalia; order Eulipotyphla; family Talpidae; genus Uropsilus; species Uropsilus gracilis. Next base: position 10,511 of record PVHY01028419.1, on the reverse strand, counting down.
GCCTCTACTGCCCTTGGCCTAACTGGGCCGGGGCTCAGGTTCGGTCCTCATCCGTCATGTTCATCCCACAACACCTGCTCTGCTCACCTGCTTCTCTGCTATGGAAACTCCCCTCTAGAGGGGCTTGTCAAGAGCACTGGCTTCTCGCATTTCTCTGGTCACCCTTCCATGGATCCCCCCACAGCCCCCACCAAACAGAAGGTAATGTATTCCCCCAGGCACTGCCAACACTTTGCTCTTTTATTTGCATTTTGTTCGTGGGTTTTTCCTTCTCTTTGCATGAATCCAATGACCCTCCTACCCCCCCCCCCCGCCCCGAGAAAGCAGCAGCCATCAGTCTATAACTTCCCAAGACCTTGACACGGGTCCCTGCTTCCTCACCTTTCCATCCTGCTCTTCTGCATCATCAGTGAGATGCCTCGCCCCCCACAAAGGCTGATCCTGTTCCCCGCTGTCTGCTACGGGGTCCTGCTCCATAAACGAACTTCTACTTTCCCTCAACTTCAGCTCCTTCTCTAGACTCATCCCACCAGCAATAAAACTCTTCGGGTCCCTCTCATTCTTTCCTGTGGTCACCACCTCTCTTCCTCTCCTCTGCGTCTCTCCCAAAGGCTGTCAAAGAGCTGAGGCAGGTGTTTCCACAGATGCCTCCCCCTTGCTCCTCTGCAACCTCTGGGATATGGTCTCAGTCTTCCCCTCTGGAAAACTCATGCAGGTCACCAAAACGTCTTGCCAGGAAAGCTGATTCCACATAGTCTGATGCTGGTTTATGGGTCCCTCCTGAGGTGGCCCTAACTGAAACTATGGGTTTACTTATCTGTTCCACCTACTGGGTTCTAAGCAGCTGGAGGGCGGGGAATCTTGATCGCTATCATCAGTGGCGAGTGTGATGCCTGGCACACAGTGGGTGCTTTCTATATCAGCAGCCACCTCGCTCATGCTGTGCTGTAGGGCAAGTGTGTCCATGTATAGGGCAGATTCTCTACAAATTTGGACAGACAGATCAGGAGGATCCAAGAGTCCTTGGTAGGTTTCATAGGCTCTAATGGTCTTGGAATCAGGCACATAGGCACAAGCAGGGAGGCTGGGCCAACTGTATGGCAAGCAGGCAGGCTGGGCAGCCAGGCAGGCATGAGCCATGCAAAGGGCTGGGAGGTAGGCAGCCAACCAAGCTTCCCAGCCCCCACAAATCTTTCCTCTCTTTCTCTGGGCTCTCCTACATTCTCTCACCTCTTCTGGAGCTGCACTGCTCATCATAACAGCAGTGCTGGATGCCATCAAGTCACTGCTGCTGTTGCTGCTGTTGTTGGCCTTAGCGTGTACACTTACAACCACACGCCCATGGTCTCTGGGCCCAGGCATCCACAATCACAGGTACGTGTGTTCCATGCCCCTGCTCCCAAAACCTTCTGTATTCACATGATCTAGGCTGCAGGTGACAGCCACATAGGTTGGTGGCATCAAAAGCCTGATGAACTTTCACCCACCATGTGCTCTCTCCCATCTCCTGGAATCCAACATGCACCCAAGACCTTTGTCAAAAATGCCTCCTCAGTTCTTTCCATCGCCATGACTATCATGACCTTGACCGACTCTCAGCCAAGTCTGGCCACCTCATAGCTGCTAAGCAGACTGGACAAGCTCTCCAAAGCCCTGATCTGGTTCCTCAGCAGGGTGCCCTGTGACACAGCACTGGCAGCACACTTTTGCAGTGTGTCTGCCATTAGATGCAAACTGTCAACCTTCCGTGTTGGGGAGCTCCTGCGAAGCGAGAGCCAGGGTTGTTACCGGCTCACCCGTGCCTCCCCAGCATCTGACAACTGAGTGTAGTGGTAGCTGCTAAGCAACTATGGCTTGTGGACCATTGCCTTCTGGAACATTCTCTGCAGGCCCTCAATTTCTTGGAGGATAAACCCCACTGGGTCTGCTGGACCTCCCTGTAGGGGGGCTCTCCAAGCTCTCCCCACCACTCCCTGTTCCTCCGGAGCATGCAGCAAAGGTAAAAAGCACCAGGCCACTGTATGTCTGGAATGCTGCTCGCACATATCCGTGGCCAGTCAGGCCTCTCCTTCTACTGCAAAGGCCTAGCTCAAAGGCCACCTTCTGTGAGAAGCCTCGCTTGGCTTCTCTGGCAGGATTGCTCCTCTCCTGTCTCTTTAGTGGCATCTGCTATTCGTGTGGGGATAGGAGCCCGAGAAAGGACTCCTACTCAATGATGTGCGTTTTACAAGTGACAGTGCTGTGGATGGTCAGTGAACAGGCACAGTGTAAGAATAAGAACTTCAGCTGGGTGTGGTGGCGTGCACCTGTAGTCCAAGAACTGGGAGGCAAGAGGCCTGGGACCACTTGAGTTCGCAGGTTCGTGACTACCCCAGGCAACATAGCGAGACCTGGTTTTGAAAAAGCAGCTGGGTGCAGTGGCGGGCGCCTGTAATCCCAGCTTCCTGGGAGGCTGAGGCATGGGATCGGAACTACCCTGGGCAACATAACGAGACCTAATCTCAAAAAACATAAAAAACACCCTGGTGGAGCTTAGACTTCTGGGACAGTTCAAACCAGGGGAGAAGGAAGGTTTAGCCAGCAAGGCTGGGAATAGGAGGATTTTTTTAAAAATATAAATACTTTATTGTAATGTCACTAGCACTCAGAGAAATGCAAATCAAAACCACAATGAGACAGCGCCTCACACCAGCAAGCATGGCCTATGTCAAAAAAAACAGGCAGCAACAAGTGCTGGCGTGGATGTGGAGAGAAAGGAACACTCTTACACTGCTGGTGGGAATGTTAACTGGTCCAGTCACTATGGAAAGCAGTGTGGAGGACGCTCAGACTAATGAAAATGGAACTACTATTCGACCCAGCAATCGCTCTTCTGGGAATCTACCCAAAGGAGACCTCAATACTTATACTCAATACTTATACCTGTGCTCAGATGTTTGTGGCAGCACTATTTATAATTGCAAGGACATGGCAACAACCAAATGTCCCAAAACATGAATAGATGAAAAAGATGTAGTCTATATACATAGTGGAATGTTACTCATCAATTAAAAATGACAAATTTGATGATTTTTTGGTAACATGGATAGACCTAGAAATCATATTAGCAGAAACAAGTCAGAAAGAAAAAGACAGAATCCAAATGGTTTCACTAATATATGGGGCATAGGAAAAACAAACAAAAGGCCAGGAGGAAAAGTCGTAACAAGCTAAAAAATAAAATGAAGCTCATAACCTGGGGGTGGGGTTGGGGGCGGGGGCGGGGACAGGTGAGGGAGAGAACCACCAGGGAGGGGAGTGCCCCGGGGATTACAAAGATGTGAAATAATTATATAATAAAGTATTTATTAAATAAAAAAAGAAACACAAAAAATAAATGCTTTATTATATAATTATTTCACATCTTTGTAATCCCCGGAGCGCTCTGCTCTCTGTTCGTTCCCTCCATCACCATCCCCCTCTTCCCCCAGGTTGTGAACTTCAGTTTGTTTTTTAGCTTGTTTTAACTTTTCCTCCTTGCCCGGAACAGAGAATTTTTTTAAAAAAGAGTCAGGTTGGAATTCAACCTCATAACGAATTAAGTCGCAGGTATAGCGAATTGTTAAATGTAAAAACATTAAGTTCTAAAAATAGAGATCAACATGAATATCTCATTATGTACAGATGGAAAGGCTGTCTATATTACAAACCAGAAACTGTCTCAGAGGAAAACACTACACTAACTCTGACTGCCTGTCAGTGTTTGAATATACTTTCTGTTTAAAAAAATAGCAGGCACCAATGTAAGAAAAGTTACCTGCCACAGAGAGAAGTAAAATGAGTGGCAACATCTGAATAGAACAAGGACTGGGAGGGGAGAAATGAAAATACACTATTTTAAGAGAGTTACACTATGCGAAGTGGCATAATAATACTTGACAATAGACTGACAGGTTAAACAAGTACTATAAACCTGTAGCAACCATTAAAAAATAATAGATCAAAGAGTCTCAGCCACCCAAAGAAGGCAGAAAGAGATTTAAAAATGGATGAATAACTAGAAATCAACAGCAAAATGGTAGATTTAAATTAAGCATATCAATTAATCACATTAAATGTTTAAGCACCGTAGGGTAGAAATGCTTTCAGGGTTTTTGCCCTTCTGGTATTAGCCTCTTGGACCAGCACCTGTGGTTTGCACCTCCCCCGTGATGGTGCATGCCTGGCCCAAGGGATGTGCGCATGTGTGAGTGGGCTCGCCTGGGCCTGGAAGGCATGGATGAAAGGGCAGTCACCCTGGGAGGAAAGCACAGAGAATGTGAAGAGCATGAGAAAATGCCAGAGAGAGAGAGAGGAGAGAGAGGAGAGGGAGAGAGAGGAGAAGAGAGAGAGAGGAGAAGAGAGAGAGAGAGAGGAGAGAGAGAGGAGAGAGGAGAGAGAGGAGAGAGAGGAGAGAGAGAGAGAGAGAGAGAGAGGAGAGAGCGCCCAGCATGAGAAAATGCCAGAGAGAAAGAGAGGAGAGAGAGAGAGAGAGAGCGCCCAGAGAAAGACAGTGATGATCCCTGGAGGGGGCTGAGGGGCTTGCTTGCCCCCCAACCCTCCAGCCCATGCTGCCTGGCCTGCCTACTTGCCCTACAGTTGGCCCAGCCTCCCTGCCTGGGGGGGCCTGTGTGCCTGACTCCCGGAAAGCATGGAAGCCTGTAAAGTTCACCAAGGGCTCCAACATTCTTCAACAACAATGAACCTACCTGGACAGGGATGCTGACACTTAGAAGCACCTGATTTGATGGCACTGATTATCAGATCGGGGGTGAGGGGAGTGCGGGGGGAGGGCAGCAAGATCCAGCTACATGCCATCTGCAAAAGAATCACTTTCAATACAGAGACAGAGAGGTCAGATAACAGGGTGGAAACAGTCCACAGTGAGGCTAGCCGAAAGAAAGGTGGAGTGGCTGCATTCATAAAAAGAAAGTGTAAGTTAAAGCAAGGAATAGTATCAGGGGAAAGAGGGTGGTTTCTACGGAGATCTAAAATAACAAAGGAATCAATTCAAGAGGACACTGAATAACTAAATCTATAATAACAGAGCTTCAAAATATAGGAAGCAAATATTGTTAGAACTATAAGTGGAAATAACAAAATCCACATTGATACAGTTGAAGCTATCAATGCATGCCTCTTAGAAAAACAACAGAAGAAGCAGACAGAAGAAAGTAAGGGCATAAAGAAGACTTGAACAGCTCTAATCAACTAGACCTAATCAGCAGTTATGGGACACCCCACCTTATAATGAGCACGTTCTTTTGCATCAACCTTTATCAGGATAGGTAATACTCTTGGGCATAAAGCAAATCTTAGTAAACCTAAAAACAAGCCGTACAAAGTATACTGAATCCCACAAAGGGCTTAAGTAAGATAACAATAATAGAAAGGCTGGTGCAAAACAACATACTTTAAAATAATCCATGGGTTGAAGAAGAACCAGAAGCTGGCATGTATTCTGAATGGGGTGAAAACCAAAATATGAAAAACTGAAAATGATGAGATGCATCTAAAGCAGTTTTTGGAAGAAAATTCATAGACCGATGTGTACACGAGGAGGAAGGACTCAAATCAACAGCCTGGGCTTCACCTTAAACCAGAAAAAGTGAAAACCAAATCTAAAGTATAAAGAATAAAAGAGGGCAGATATTTCTAAAAATGAAAATGGAAAAATACAGAGAAAAATCAATGAGACCAAAAGTTGGTTTTTAGAGATCAATAAAAAGTTGATAAACTTCTACACTGACAGGGAGAAAAAGAAAGTTGATACAAATTTAGGACGAAGAGAGAGAATCTTGCTACTGATCTAAAAACACTAAATAATACGGGAATATTAAGAACAAGTTATGAGCAATGCATTCAATAAATAAGGGAAAATGTTTAATCCCTGGAAAGACATTAACTACCAAACTTCATCAAGAACAAATAGATGCGAATATCAAGAAGAAATGAGTAGCTTAATTGTAATAGTGCTAAGAATGATTACTTGTGGGTAATCATTTCCTTACAAAGAAATCCCATGACCCCTTCCTGGTGAACATTATTAAAGACTGAAAGGATGGAGAATACCAATTTTATACAAACTTACAGAAAATAGAAAAGTATTTTCCACCTCATTCTCTGAGCTCAGCATTACTCTAACAGCCAAGGGGCAAGAAAAGGCAAAATGGGGAAATGACACCAAATTTCTCCCAAACACAAAATCACTAATTCACAACATAATTTTAACATACAGACTCCAACAACAAAGGACAATCTGTCTTGATGAAGGGGAACTTATCCCAGGATGCCTGGTTGAGCTGGCATTCAAAACCCAGCATACTTTTCCAGGGATAGACTTCAGCAAACCACTTCCTTTCTCAGGAGACCACAACAACCATTTGACAAACTCTAACACCCACGGACAGTGAGAGCAGAAGGCAACGTTCTCAACATGATGAAGAGCGAACATGAACTTAATAGTGAAAGATGACCTACCCTCCACTGACCAGGGTGACCATTTCTACTCAACTCACATTGAAGGTTCTAGGCATGAAGGCCAGGGAGATACGAGGCAGAATTTAAAGAAGTATATTTATAAAGAAGCAAAATTATAAAGAAGTAAAATTGTCCTTAGTCACATAAAACAGGATTATTTAAAAAAAAATCGAACAGACCTTCCAAAAATTCAAGTACACGAGTTTAGCAAAGTTACAGGATTTAAATACACCTATATCTCTCTAAACTGGCTATGAAAAATAAATACATTGAACTACACTACCATTCATGGTAGCATCAGCAGTATAAAATATTAGGGGAAATTGGATAAAAGGTGGGCAGGACCTAGATACTGAAAACTACAAGACATTGCACTGAGGGAAATGAAAGATGACTTAAATAAGTGGAGATCTGCCATGTGTTTGGATGATAAGACTAGACATTGTTATCAATTCTTCCTGAATCGATTAAAAAGATTCAACGCAATACTAGTCAAGATATTAGTAGCATTTTTGGTAGTAAGTGCCAAATTACTTGACAAATTTATATGGAAACACGAAGGATCTAGAATAGCCAAAGTAACTTGAAGAACAGTGATGAAGTCTTGTCCCATGGGGATTTCAAGGCTACCTATAACCCACACAATGTGGTAGGAAGGTCACAGCAGATCAAGGAAACTCAATGGAGACTAAAAACAGACACACACTTCCATGGTCACTTTATAGTTCAAGAGGGCACCTTGACAATTCCATCGGGAATTAAAGTGTTTTTTAAACAAACAAGGTTAGAAAAATTGAGGAGCCAATAAAAAGAGCCTATATTACTGATGTGACATAAATCCCAAAGTAATTAAGAGTGCTAAATCTTAAAGGCAACGATCTAAATCTCACACCATTCAGTGTAAGAAGCCAGTCCAAAGAAAAGGAGCACCTCCTATATAATGCTAATTACATACAATTCTAGACAATGAAAGTCATTTGCAGTGACAGAGCAGACAGGTGGGGGGGGGTGTGAATTGTAAGGAGCATAAGGAAACTTTCGGGGACAGAAGCTTAGCTCATTATCTTAATTGTTTAGACAGCTTCATGGATGCATGCTGATGTCACAACCCGTGGACCCACACTTCTCGTGCAGCTAGGTCATCTATATTCCAGCAAAGTTGCAAAAGAATCTATGGTTTAACGCATTCATCCGGGCAAGCACTGCCGGTGGTACACAGGTGAGTTTCATTAATGCAATTCATGCGAGTCATTTACTATAAATCAGCACTGTCCAGTGGAGGAAAATACAAATAATGAAGCCGTCTGATGCCAGAACAGAGGAAACACGTCCCCAACACAGCATGAACGTGTTAAAGCAAATTGCTCTCTGGTTATGCCTCTAAGCAGGGAAGTGCAATCTACAGCCCAGCCTGCCTTTCCCCCCCTGCAAAGGCTCTTGGGAATATGATGAGTTTTGGGGTCACTTCCCCAGAGGAGGTGAAGACTTCTGGATGGGCTGCCAGCAGGGGTCCTCCCTCTTGCTTCTGACCTGGAGAGGACAGGAAGTCCAGGGGGACCTTGTTGAGGGTGGCAGGTGGACCCTCCCTCTCGTTCACTTGTGCTGGGAGAAAGACATGCACCTTGCACGAGGGGAGGGTGTCTGAGGGCTGTGACAGGCGACGGTGTCCTCTGCCACCTGCTGCTATAGGTTGTCATTACTCACTCTTCCCCAGGAAATGTCAGGCTCTGCCAGAGGCGGCCAGAGAAATGATCATAACCAATTCACCGCCCCAGGGAGAGAATGGACCTTGGCTGATTTATTTCTCATCACGGAATCTAAGACCCACAGAAGCCAGTGGCACGTTGCTCCTCAATTCCCAGTCAATACCCTCATCCCCCAGCCTCTGCCCGACAGAATTCACCTTCCTTGGATACTTCAGAGAAAACAACAGGCTCTTCCAGGGACCCCCGCGGGGCGTTAGAATGAATAGGTCTCCATTTCTTAGGGATAAATCAGCACCAGCAGGGGTCTTTGGACTGGGCGCTGGCTGGGGAGGGTGGGGTCTAAGTTCATAGCTCATGCAGGTACAGAGTGTTCCTGTGAGAGGCAGGTTTTCAGAGCCAGAAGACGAACTAGTTCCTGCAGGTGAGACCAGGCCCTGCGATCCCACTCATTTCAGAAACTGTCCATGATGGCTCAGGGGCTTCTAGCTTGTTCCTGTAACTGCCCTCCAACCTTGAGCCCCTGGCCAGGGCCCCTTTCTGACCTTTTCTGCTCTCTCTCTCTCTCTCTCTCTCTCTTTCTCTCTCAATGGCCTCCCTAGTCTCTGAGACTGTGTGTCCCGAAGCCTAGACACCTCAACTGTGACAACTCCCCACCTGCTGGGCATCTACTTGCACTCACTGCTCCCATGGGCCACTGCAGACACTCCTGATAGGCCTTTCTGCTTCTGCTCCTGTCTGCCCCAAACCCCATGTAGTGGAAGCGCACACCCAGGGCAAGTTCTTTGTTGATTTGAAGGGATAATGAGAGTCCAGAGTCCTTGGTGGATTTTACACTCTCAGGGAATCAGGTAGACAGGTACACAGGCAGGGAGCTGGACCAGCTGCATGGCGACCAGGCAGGCAGGCTGGGCAGAAGGGCTGGTGGGGGGCAGGCAACAAACACAACCCCCCCACCCCGCCCCAGGAATCTTTCCACTCTGGCTCTAGGCTCTCTCTTCCAGCATGGCGTTCTCTCTCTCCTTGGGTGATGCCCAGGCCTAGGGAGCTCCCCATGCATGTGCACACCCATAGGAAGGGGGCACAATACCACAGGTGCTCATCACAGGAGCTAATGGCCGAAGAGCTTGAAAAACTCCAGCAACTCATTTACTCTACACCCATTTCCTCCCAGCATCCGGAGTTAATGGCTTCATTCATTTTTCATTATGAGAGTGGGCATTCAAAAGTATAAATTGCATCTTGCCATTCCCTGGCTCAAAACCCTCCGTGACATCGCACTGCACAAAAACTCCAGCTCCTAAATCTCACCTCCACTCCTACCTCACATGGTTACTCTGTGCCCCTTGCCCATTTGGGGGTGACTTGCCTGCCACAGGGCCTTGGAATGTGCTGTTCCCAGATTAGCATGCTCTTCCCCAGCTCTCTGTTCACACTGCTGACACAGGCCTCAGCTCAGCATCATTTTCCAACACCCTGGGCTACCTAAGGAACAGCCTGCCCCCTGTCCAGCTGCACAGGACTCTCTCTTCTGACATCCCATGCCTCCTTTTCAAATGAACTCTTTATGTGCTTGAACTGGAATGAAAGCCCAGTCTTACCCTCTGTTCTCTCTCCAGAGTCAAGTAGGTGCCTGGACATATTAGATCCTTCCAGAGTCCTCTGTGTCATACAAGGCCAACCCTTTAGGCCTTGTCAACTTTCCTGGAACCTCTTACACTTATAGCCATTCCCCCCTCCCCATCCTTCCGGTTTATGTCTAGGACTAGGAGCCCCAGGATCTCCAGAGTAACACTGACTGCCTGGGCGAATCCACCTTGCAGACATCGCCCCACTACCCTCCGGGAGGCCTGCTGGAGTTAGCAGCAGCTCATCAAGAGGAATGCAAGGCTCCAAACCAATGTCAAGGTGATCCTGACCTGTGTCTGGGACATAACAGAAAATTGCCAACAGGAGGCAATTTTGTACTAATGCAGTCAGAGAGATGATACCAGCTGGTCTGGGCCCCGTGTGCGCAGCAGAAAAAGCTCTCTACTGGGCAGACAGCCCCTTGGGTGCATGGTGCGGGGTGCAGATAGGCTGGCCTTTAGCTCCACCCCCCCTAACTGGGAATCTGTGTCATACAGACGTCATGACATAACAACGCAGCACCTCTGAGCAGTCATTTCAGAGGCCCCTTGTCCAGCCCCACTGGATGAGTTTGTAGCTTCCTGTCTGTAAACCTCTGTTCTCTGACACTTTATAGGAACTTCCAGTTAGCCAGAGTAAATAGGGAACAGCGAGATGAAGCCCAAAGAGAACCGTCAAATC
>PVHY01028418.1:0-15246 GCA_004024945.1 Uropsilus gracilis | reverse complement strand
ATGCTGCAGCAGGAGCGGGCGGCCATGCAGGAGGAAGCCCAGCAGTTACGGGACCAGATCGAGGAGCTCAATGCTGCCATTAAGTAGGCGGGGGACCTGCGGGTGCTGGGTCCAGGGGGTATGCCTCCTGACTCCCAACCCTGACCCTGCCCACATCCCCAGCCTGTGCCAGCAGCAGCTACCTGCTACCGGGGTGCCCATCACACACCAGCGCTTCGATCAGATGCGGGTCATGTTTGATGACTATGTCCGGACCCGCACGCTGCACAACTGGAAGTTCTGGGTCGTATCCTCACTTGGCCAGCAGCGGGGTGGACGCTGCCGCCAGCCCACACTGTGCCCAACATGGGCTCAGCTGCCAGGCAGGGTCTCAGAGCTGTGCCAGGAAAGGGGCTTCTCCCACCCCCTCCTCCCAGGCCCTCAGCATCTTCAGCCAGCAGGACTGCCCAACAGTGGGCTGGGAACAGAGGGAAACTAGAGGAGGCAGACCGCAGCCTTGCCCACAGTTTTGAGGGCATTTTGGGGGGAATCTAAACTCTGAGTGGTGGTAAGGAACGAGCCTAGAAAAGACAATAGACTCTCTCCCTTGCCTTTGAAACTCTTGATTGAGCCAGAGAATAAGTCCAGGGGTGGGGAAGGTCCAGGAAGAGGGCCGTGGAGGAGTGAAGAGGAGAGAGCTGAGGTTCAGAGAGGGGGTAGGACTCAGGGGTTGGGTGGGTGGCAGCCATAAAGGATCAAGGCCCCTCCCCTGGCTGGGGGCAGATGTTGGGACTCTGTGTGAAATGGGTGAGGGTACCAGCTGGCCCACAGGCCTGCTCCTTGACCTGGGCACAGTTCAGCATCCTCATCCGGCCTCTGTTCGAGTCCTTCAATGGGATGGTGTCCACAGCAAGCTTGCAGAGCCTCCGCCAGACCTCGCTGGCCTGGCTGGATCAGTACTGCTCCCTACCTGTTCTCCGGCCAAGTATGTGAGCCACCTACCTGCCCACCAGGATGTCTGGGCCTCTGTGCAGGGGGTTCCACTCTGCTCAGACCCCAGGTCTAACCTGCTCAAAATAACCTAGGGCTTTGGCCATCCCACCATGTCCCCTGGGTGATCTCCAGGCACCAGGATGTCTGCAGACGGAGGTCCTAAGTGGGGCCAAACGTCTGGCTGACTAGTCCCCTCTCATATCTTTGTCTTTAGCATCCAAGGGGAAGGGCCTGACCCCAGGAGGTACCTCTCTTTCTTTCCCCAGCTGTCCTAAACTCCCTTCGCCAGCTGAGTACATCCACCAGTATCCTGACGGACCCAAGCTGTATACCCGAGCAAGCCACGCGGGCAGTCACAGAGGGCACCCTTGGCAAACCATTATAGTGTTGGCCCAACCCTGCCACCCGCTTCACTGCCCTGGGACTGTCTTCCTAGGCAAGGACTCCAAGGAGAACTTCTGCAAATTCCCCTCCTGCCCCAGGGCCTGGTTGCACCCTTTCCTGAGGGCTGAGCAAGGCCTAGGTCTCTTCTACCTTCCGGTAGCCAGGAAGCACTGACAGGCAAACTCTGCTCTCTCAGTCACTAAAGCTGTGACCCTGGGAGATTCATTTTCCAGTCTGAATAATGGGGATGAGGGCACTTCAATTAGAAAATAATCCCATGGCCTTAGTAGCTGTGACACTTGGGGGCCTAAACTGGCAACTCAGGGAGCCTGCAGAAGAGAAGGGGATAACTTGTTTCCCCATCACCCCTACCTACTCCCCTACAGGTGGGGCACTGGCCTCTGTTTCTACCTAGAGAAGCAGAAAAGGAGGTTCCCTCTTTCTGCTCCTTCTTTGGTAACTTGGAATGGTGTTGAGGGGTTGCAGGATGGCATCCTTGAATGGAAGCTCTGATCTCGGAAGAGCGGACGGTAGGGGGTGGCCAAACAAAAGCAGGCATGTGTGTGGGTGTGTGCGCACATGCGTGCGTGCGTGCGTGCGTGCGTGTGCGTGTGCATGGATTTTGTAAAGAATTCTTGACCAATAAAAGCAAAAACTGTAGGGACTGTTGATGTGTCTTGCTCTGGGACAGAGAGAGAACAGGGTGGCAGTGGGAGGTGGCCTGGTAGAGGACCTGGCAGGCCATGAAAGGACTTTAGCTTTTTCTCTGAGCCAGTGCTCTCTTAGTGGAAGTGGGATCAGACCAGAGGTAATGTTTTCATAGGCCTCTCTCGGTGCTGGGTTGAGAACAGCCTGCATGGAGCAGCTGGAAGCAGGCAATGTGGACAGTTTGGGGCTGTTACTGTCATCCAGGAGAGAGATGACACAGTCATCCTGGAAGTTTCTCCCTTGGAGACAGGGGAAGGTTCGGGGAGGGTCACCACCTACCAAATTGGAAGAGGACAGAGGACCAAGAAATGGAAGTGACAGGGCCATCCATCCGTCAGAAGCATCCAGAGGAACTTGGTGACTCAGAAGGTAGTGAGCTCCCCCGCTCTGTGAGATAACAGAGGGAGGGTGGCCACTAGGTTGAGATGTCTCAGAACAAACTGATACTTCAGATGGGGAGTGGGCGTAAATGCCTCAAAGGCCCCAATACTTCACAATCCACTTTAAAAATATCTCTGGAGGCCTAGGATGGCCAGATGATGGTCTTGGTTCTGGGGATTGTCACCGCTGCTGCTCTCGCCCTTGGGAACTGAACTTCAAACCTGGTGAGTGAATCTTCTCGCATCTTCTCAGACATCTGCAGGGTATCAACAATAGTCTTCCTTGGGTTTGGCATCTCCCTCTGTCATGTAGAACAATAATAGAAACAATCATAGCAGCGCACTTATCTAGTGTTGATGACAAGCTGAGAGCTATTCTCAGTATCTCATGTATATTCACTCGCTCCTCACACCACCTACCTCCATAGGCCAATTGTGAGCACTGACGAGTAATACATATGAAGGGTCTATGACAGTGTCTTGCAACGTAATTATTATTCTCTTCCCTGTTTTGCTGGTGAAAACCCAAGGCTCAGAGGACTTAACTCACTAGCCTGGGACCTTATGGTTAGTGAGGTGCCCACCTTGACTGTCAGGCTCCAGAATCTCCTGTTAGCCACATCTCCTTGCAGCATAGGTGGCAGGAGCACCTATTTGCTATTTGCTGCTGTGCTATTTGCTACTGTGATGAAGGCTTGAAAGAGCCCTCTGCAAAGTCACATCCTGGCAGTTTGTGCTCTGTGGTTGCCACCTACTCACACCCTACCAGAAGGACTCCCATACAACCACCCCTTAACCTGTGCCCCCTCTAAATACCACTTTCCCTCTAGAGTTGTCATCATTTTGCTCTTTCCTTCCTTTCTTCCCATCCCCCCTAAACCCCTACCTCTCTCCCCTACTCACTTTGCACTCCAGCCTCACCTCTGCACTGCTTTTCCTGAGGATACTTGACACCAAAGTCGTCACCAAATTCACTGACCAATTGCTTTGCAGTGCTCTTCTTGCCTTCCCTGGAGCCGAAAGACCTCCTCCTTAGATTCTCTGTGTGCGCCAGTCTAAATTCCTCTCCAGGCTGACCTTCCTCCTCCTGACAAAGCCTTCCCACTGCCTGCTGAGGGGGAGCCTCTTCTGCCCCTTCTTTCCACGGCCTGCCTCCCTCCTCACTCTAAAGCAATGACAAGACTAAAGCAATGCCATCTCCTTCGGCTTCTCTGCTCCCTGAAGATCCCCCTACTTTTTATCTGCCCTGCTCTCTCCCAGCCACACACCCATCTACCCATCCAGCACTCTGACCCCTTCCTTTGAAAGTTCCACCGCTTTCTTAATCTTGCAGGAGCCAAAGTAGAACTCATTGTTTTTGAGACTATAGCCCACAGTCTTCCCCTCAAACCCGGTCTTCTCTATCCTCTCCATTCCTGGGGAGAGCACTGCCATCCAGACACTTGCATAAGCTGGAAACAGTCCTCTTCCACTGCTTCCCACAGGCCACACCCTGTACTGTCTGTTACTGACCAGCTGACCTTGTAAATATCTGTCCCGTGGCTGTCACTCTGGTCCGACAGAGCCTCACCTTTACATCTTCTCTTGCATTTGCCCTCTGTGTCTCTTATAGTTGTTTCTGAAACTTATATGTACATTTGAATAATTTCAAGGGTGTGTGGGAGGGGGGCTTTTCAAAATCTTCACCCCCTTCAGGTTCAATCTAGACCAATTATAACAGTATCCCTGGATGGAGTGTTTAGGCATCAGCATTTTCTTCAAAACTGCAGTCAAGGTAAGAATCTTGACTATACTTGAAGCTTTGATCTGCAAATAACAGGTCTGGGGCTCAAATTAGTTAAAACAATTGTTCTTAAACTTTAGTGCACATCAGAAGCATGTGTTGGGCTGTAAAAGACCCCAGACCTCTTTTTACTCCAACAGTTTTAAAACAACTCCATGAGTCAGCCCAGGAGAGTGATTTCCATCAAGAAGTAATGTCAAGTTCCTCCATAGAAACAGAATGTACCCACATTTGGTACATTTGGTAACCAATACCAGGACATGGAGACCAGGAGATGGTGATATGCTCCAGTGCTCCCCTTGCTCCTAATGGCTTGTTTCTGTTTCTGTATCCCTGCTTGCTTTTGCTTTGGCAACTGTAGCTATGCGGTTTTTGCCCTTATTAACCCCTGCTAAGTTTTATTCAGGACTGCTCATTTACCTGAGGGATAGTTACTGGCCAGCTAATAAAGCTTTGAGATTTAATCAGAACTTTGATTCGGTTTCTCATCTAGTGGTTACCCTTCAATAGGGCTTGTTAAAATACAACTTGCTGGGTTCCCACCTCCAGTGCTTCTGGTTCAGCAGGTCCAGGATGGCATCTAGGAACTTGCGCTTCTAATGATATAGGTCCAGGACCATACTCTGACAACCACTGCTTAAGCAATGAGGAAAGCTATCATTTCATCTCATACCAGGCTAGGAGGAGGGAGGGCTCCAGTTGATGCAAAGTGGATCTTCAACTGCAAATTAAAGTTATGCTTCCAAGCCGGGCACGGTGTCTCATGCCTGTAAGCTTCAGCCTATGAAGTGGCCGGGGCTAGGGATCATGGTTCGAGTCCTGCTCAGGGCAACGCAGTGAGACCTAGTCCCAAAAAAAAGTAAATAAAATAAAGTTATGCTTCCATTGCTTCTTGGGCTCTTGCTGGCCTTGAATGGTTCAGAGCCCAGGCCTCTGCACAGATGTTCACTGGGCTTTGTAGCTGACCCTGCTCTCTCTCCAGCCTCGTTCTTTTCTATGTCCTCCCTGTCACATTCCACCAGTCCTAAATACACAGGTCCTTAGGCATTTTGCTTTGCCTTTGCAAGACATGGTCGGCTTGAAGGAAGCAGACCACCTTTGCCTAAGCTTTTCTGTCTCCCTATACATCCCTCTCCCATAGCCTCCTTTCCTCTGGTATCATCTGCTACAGCCACTCAGACAGGTGGCATAGTTATGCCTTTCTGCATGGGAATCAGTTCCTTCTACCTCCACACTTTGTCAGGACCTTGCTTCCCATCTAGCATTCCCTCCTACCATCTATTTCACTTGTCCACTCTTGAAGGAACAGCCAAATCTCATGCCTTCAAAATCTACTGGCAGATGACCCTGCTGTTCTGCCCAGTCTTCCCAAATCCCTTCTCTGTGACTTCCAGCTGGGCTGTTGAACACCTGAGTGTAAGACAAGGTCCTCCCACACCGAGTGGTAAAGTGAGAGGTGCAAGGATCTTGGAGCATCACTGACCCTAATTTGACTCTGGGTTCTATCCCTTGCTTCCTGGTTGACTTGGGTAAGTTAACTTGACTTAATTCTAGTCTTTGTTTTTTCCCCCTTTTCATCTGTTATTTCACAGCGTCACTGTCTTTCAGGTCACTATAAAGGTCAACTAACTTCATGGATATGCAAGAATCTTGTTGCGTGAACTGAGCCATCCCAAGCTGACTTTGGCTTTTGCTTCTCCTGGTCCTGACATGAAGAGATCACAATCAGCAGACCTCCATTTGTCCCTAACTTCTGTCTTCACCTCTGTGACTTCTGAAAAGTCGCTTACTGAGCATCAGTCTAGAGCCCCAGTCTCCTAATCTGTGGGGTAGGAATGTGAAAAGATTAAATAAAATACAAACTCTTGAATCAATAAATGTCACATGCAAAGTACTTGCGATAGAGAAAAGTGATTCGTGGCTGGGGCTGCAGTTCTACATAACAAATCAAGAAGGAAAACCCCAGGATGCTCTGAATACCTCCTCCCATGTCTCCCCACCCTATTGCCCACAGCTGAGTCAATGCCAGTCACCACCCCACCCCCCCCATACGCCCGACAAAAGGGAAGGAAATGAGGCGGCTCCATTTGCTCTCTGACTGGATCTATTTCCTCACCAGATTGTGGTGTATCTGTCTGTTATCTAGTCTCTGCAGCAGCCTCTCTCTTCAGAGGTTCCTTCTAAAGGCCAGATGGCCTGCCCTGTCAGGAGAGGCTCCCTGATGAGAATGAAAACATTGTAAATCTGGAATCCCTGACCCTGATACTTTGATTCACTCTGGCTTTGGAGCAGGGAGGTCCACAGAACACTGCTTTCTGGGACCATTCTCTCTTCAGCCAAGGGGTTCTACCCAAATTCCATTAGTCTTTTTTTTTTCTTTTTTTCTTTTTTTAGACTAGGTCTTGCTATTTTTGCCCATGGAACCGCAGGCTCATGTTGCCCGGGGTACCACAGACTTAAGCAATCCTCAGCCCCAGCTTCTCAGGTAGCTGAGATTACAGGTGTGCGCAACCATGCCCAGGTATTTTTGGGGGGACTAGGTCTAGCTATATTGCCCCAGCAGGACTCAAACTGTGATACCTGGTTCTGGCCATGGCTTCCTAGACTGCTGTTTTCAAGCATGCGCCACCATGCCTGGTCTCCATCAGTCTTTTAGATTATCTCCTTTTTGTTAAATTCTGAATAAATCTAGAGATTGTGTCAATGTCTGGATTTGCTCTTGCACTCTGGGTATACAAGAGGTTACCATGGAGGAAACTGGGTGACAGGCACCTGGATTCTTCTTGCATTTTCCCCAATTCTTTGTGACTCTATAATTATCCCCAATTTCTTTTAAAATGTCTTTTCAACTTCCTTTCCTTGCCTGGTCATCCCCATGTCCAGGCCTTTATCACCTCCTGCAAGGACCCTTGCAACCATCTCTGAGTGGTCTGTCTTAAGTCTTGGCACACACTGGTCCAGTCTCTCTGTGGTAACCAGAAAAGGCTACTCTCTGTGTGCTAGAGTGACCTATCACTCATGGCCCCCCAAACCTTTCCAATCTTTTTTTTTTATTTGAAACATTCATTTTATTGATTTGTCACATTTGTGCATTAATTGATCCCTCCTCCCCCCTCCGTATCCCCCAGTTACTCCAGCTCCCATTTTTCTGCAATTTGTTGGTTGGTTAAGTTGATGTTCAGTTGTTCGTTGTTTGGCCCATTGTTCTCTTCCGATATCTGGTAAATGTTTTTGTTTTTGTTTTTTTGCATATATATGTATATGTATATTTATATTACATTAGTCCATTATTGTGTACCCCGGGGCTTTCCCACTTCACTAACACTTGTTAACCATCCTGATCTTTTGTGCTCTTCACCTCCCCCACCTTCTTCTCCCTCCTCCTCTCTCGCTCCATGGTTCAGTCCCATTGGTTGTTTTCATTCATTCTTATATAAGTGAGACCATCCTGTATTTCTCTTTTTCTTTTCGACTTATTTCTGCTAATATGAGTCTTTCTAGTTCCATCCAGGTTGCTGCAAATGACATGTGTTTGTCCTCCTTGATGGATGCGTAGTATTCCATCGTGTATATGTACCACATTTTTTTTTAGCCAATCATCTGTTTGGGGGCATTTGGTTTGTTTCCAATTCTTGGCAATTGTAAACAGGGCTGCAATGAACATGCGAGTACATGTGTCCTTTTGAATTAATGTTTTCATGTCCTCTGGGTAGATTCCTAGTAGTGGGATTGCTGAGTCGAATGGTAAGTCCACTTTCAATTGTTTGAGGGTCCTCCACACAGTCTTCCATAGTGGCTGGACCAGTTTGCACTCCCACCAGCAGTGTAAGAGTTCCTTTTTCTCCACATCCGCGCCAACATTTGTTGTTGTCTGTTTTATTTATATGGGCCATTCTTACTGGTGTAAGATGGTATCTCAGTGTACAAACCTTTCCAACCTTATCTGCTACATTTTATTTTCCTCATGCCCTTCCTCCCCACAGGATCTCTATTTCCAGGTTTTGCTGTAGTGGCCCCATAC
Organism: Uropsilus gracilis; assembly: GCA_004024945.1. Lineage (NCBI taxonomy): Eukaryota > Metazoa > Chordata > Mammalia > Eulipotyphla > Talpidae > Uropsilus > Uropsilus gracilis. Next base: position 6,998 of record PVHY01028418.1, on the reverse strand, counting down.
CCCATTCCAGGACCACTCTTTCCTTTCTCCACTAAATAGTGAGTTTCCCATCAGAGTTTCCCCTGTTGCTAAGATTTTCCCACTGGTTAAAAAGAAGTTATAATCTTTGGCCTGCCTCCTTGAAAGGATTCAGTGTGGTGATGGCTGGAATAATGCTTTTAATAATGTGTTTACTCACAACCTGGGTGGGACAAACACGGTGTTGAGAACCAATGAGACAGATAGGTGACAGCCGTGACTTAGGTGACCTGTCAGAGATTCCTGCCTGCATCATGTCTGGCACTGGAGAACCAAACCCCAGGTCCACAGCAATGTACAGCGTTTAAGAAGCTCCATCCTTTGACAATTAACGGGAGAAGAAAGCCACCATGAGTGACTGTGGCCCTATGGCAGTACTGCTGATGAGAGAGGAGAGGAGCTCCACAAACCACCTGAGGAAGCGAATGATTGACCGCACCCCCTGGGAGTTGCACACCCAAACCCAGAAGGCACAGAACCAGCAACAGTTGGCAGACACCAGAAACGGATCCTGGAGAAGGGCACCACATCTGTCCTACAAGTTCCCAACTTGCTCAGCCTATCTGCCTCAGCTACTCCTGGAGATGAGAACAGCCTCATCTGCTGCTGTCCAGGAGCGCAAGTCCACACACAGAGGGAAAAAAGGACATAGTTTGAGAGAGAGAGAGAGAAAAAAAAAAAGAGCCCATGGGCCAAACACAGGTCAGAGCGAGAGGAGTTTGAGTGACCAGAGGGGATAAAGGGATAAGGGGAAAAGGAGTGGTGGTGTAGGGAATAAGGGGTACAATACAACCATGCAAATATGACCAATGTTCTACAATGTTCTACGATAATTACAAATTTTTTTTAAATAATAAATAATGTGTTTAGCGATGCCGGAACAGCACCTGCAGATCTTGCCCCCAGTCTCTAGGACAGCAGGGGTCTCAACAGCTAGACTTACTAACGGCCAAGCCCCGCCCCTCCGGACGCGCCAATGACCAGGCCCCGCCCCTGAGACGCGCCCACAGTCGACCCTGTCCGTTTTGGGGTGCGCCAACGACCAGGCCACGCCCCAGAAAGGCGCCAACTACCTGGCCCCGCCCCTCAGGACGCCCAACGGCCAGTCTCCGCCCCGCGTGCGTGCGCGGCCCCGCGCCGACGGAAACGAGCTTGCGCCCATTTAGCCGGAGGCTGAGGTGGCAGCCCACGGGTCAAGATGGAGCTGCCGCAGATTCCAGAGCTGATGGGCTTGTCTCTGTTGCTTGGGTTGCTGGCCCTGATGGCGACGGCGGCGGTTGCACGGGGGTGGCTGCGCGCAGAGGAGACCTCCCGCCGGGCCGCAGGTTAGTGGGACCGGGCGGGTAGGGGAGACCCTCGGGGACTTCGCTCCCGGCCTTCTGGTGGTCAGAGCTGCAGTTGGAGGCCTGCTGGGGTGCCAGGGCCTCCCGGGCCTCCGTTTCCCATATATTGAAATGGGCTTGGCCGCCAGAAGCCAGGCGCCACCTCTCTGGACAGGTCGAGCCCTTTCTGTAGGGCCGGTTAGAATCTGAGTTCACGCTGCCGCTTTTCGCCTCATCCGAGCGCCTCATCCGAGCCCCTTTCCCTCTCTGCCCGGGTCTGCTATGGGAGTACCTGTAAACTCTCTTAATACGCATTCGTTATTTTGTGAAAATGCGGGGAAAGGGGGGAGGGGAGGTTCATTCATCTGACAAGCTCCCCGATATGCGGCAACATTGAGTTACCTGGCCGGGCATGGTGGTGCATGCCTGTAAGCGGCAGCCTAGGAAGCCGCGCAGGGCCAGAGATCGCGGTTCGAGTCCCGCCGGGGGCACGTTGCGAGACCTAGTTCCAAAAAAATATATATAGCTGGGCGTGGTGGCATGCGCCTGTAATTCCAGCCTCCTGGAAAGCTGAGGCTGGGGGATTGCTTGAGTCTGGTACCCCGGGCAACGAGAGCCTGCGGTTCCACAGGCAAAAATAGTGAGACCTAGTCTCAAAAAAAAAAAAAAGAACATCTTTAAGTGTAAATGAAAAGTAATACATGTAATAGGTTTCATGGAAAAAGGTCAGTAGTGGAAACAGGAAACTCCAAGGGCGAGGTGGTGACCTGCTGTTGCTGCTTTTTGGGGGGTGAGTGATGAAGAAATCACGAGTAGAAAACACCTAAGGTGGGTTCTTGAGGAACAGATGTCTAAGAGTTTTCTAGGAGGCTAGATAAGAGCTTTCCTGGCAAAGGCAGTATGACTGAAAGCAAGGAGTCTTGAAACAGAATTTGGTATGACCCTCATGTCTGGGGTCCTAGCCTTGTTAGACCAGGCTGGAAAGGTAAACAGAGAGCAGGTATGTCTCGCTGGCTCGTAAGGTCTTTCTCCGGTAGGAATCGAGCATCTGCCGAGATCCACCACTTTGGTTTTGCACCTAGTTTAATTATCAGGTATTTTACACAAAAGTGACCACCAGCACCAGTCCTGGCACAGGGTGGGTGCCTCTCTCATCCCCAGGTTGTCTTGGGGATTCCTTTGAGCTTCTAACACTTGTGTTGGAGACTGTAATCTAATTTTCACAGCCTCTTTGTGGAAACCAAGACTCAGAGCAATCAAGTCACTTACCCACAGTCACGGCCCACAGATTTGCCTGTATATGCTATTCCATCTGCGGGGATATTTGACCAAAGAACTGCCCTCCACTGGCCACTAAGCTGCACCAGCCCAGAATGGCTGTATGAACTAACTGCAAGCAGCTTCCTCAGGATCACTGAGTGGTAGAAAACAGTCTAAACCCATGTCTGATTCTGAAGCCTTTGTCTTGCAATAGCTGGTCATCTCTTGTTGCTCCATTGAGTTCCTGACCAATCATTGTTACTCTGTAACTGTGTAATGAGTAAATGGATGGATGACATGGCCCTTCCTTATAGGCCAGAAAGCCAATAGCGTTCCACCTGACAAGTCCTTGAAATCCAAGAAGCAGAAACAACATCAACGAATTCGCAAGGAGAAACCTCAACAACACAACTTTACCCACCGCCTCTTGGCTGCAGCACTCAAGGTACGTGGGTACCCATATATCACATATACATAAAGACTCAAACCCCCACACATTTTTCTTTCCTTTGCTATATCACTTGAATGTTTCATATTGCTCTTCCTCTGACCAAAGATAGTGGGGGTGTCCCTTCCTCTCCCTTATGCCTCACCTTCAACTTGCTGGTAATCCAGGCAACAGGGCCCTGGAATTATGGCTGCTGGTTGGGCTTCCCCATCTGTCCCGGGGGTCTCTCTGTTCACACTTCCTGCAACCCTTCCCCTAGAGCCACAGTGGGAACATATCTTGCATGGACTTTAGCAGCAATGGCAAGTACCTTGCCACCTGTGCAGATGATCGCACCGTCCGCATCTGGAGCACCAAGGACTTCCTGCAGCGGGAGCACCGAAGCATGAGAGCCAACGTGGAACTGGACCACGCCACCCTGGTGCGCTTCAGCCCTGACTGCAGGTGGGACAGGATGGAGCCTCAGGTGTTCCTGAAGAAGCTCAGCCCTATTCTTATGTCTTTCCCTTACCTGGTTTAGGATAGTGAAGGGGATCCCAATGTCTTGCTTGGGGTGATAGAAAGAGAGCACTTGAGTACTGCCTGGGGCTCCCTAGAGGGCTATGCAACTTCAAGGCAAGAGAGCAGAGAGGAAAAGATCTGTTCCTACTTAGGGAGTATCCAGCCTGGCTTCCAGATTAATCTTGGAAGCTGTAATGGTTTTTTGAACCCTAGAGAGAACCTAAAGGAGCCAAAGTTGTGAGAGTCTTCTCTCTAAGGAGTTTTAAGAGATTTTTTGACTCAGGTGATTTAAGTTGTAAGACTAAACTACAGGACATAATGGGAGATCTTGATTCTCCTTAGAACTTAGGATAAGACCTGCCACACATAAGCCTCTCCATCCAGATCCATCCAAATACACGAGTGCCTTGCCTACTATCTGTCTTTAGGGCCTTCATTGTCTGGCTGGCCAATGGAGACACCCTCCGTGTCTACAAGATGAACAAACGAGAGACTGGGGACTATACCTTCACGGCTGCCCCAGAGGACTTTCCTAAAAAGCACAAGGCACCCATCATCAACATTTGCATTGCTGACACAGGTAAGAGACATTCAGAGTAGAGCTTGCCAAGGTGAAAGGAAGTGGATCTAGTTATAATTGCTGAAGGAGTTAATGCTACCTAAGATTTGGGCTCAGCCCCAGTGTACCAAAAGGACTGGCTCTGTGCTCCACTGGAGTCTTGGAAGCCACAGAACTCCCCCCAGGGGAGGCAGGTAAGAACTTTAGCAAAGTCCTTATCTCTAGTGACCCTTAGCCTGGAAGGGGAGCAAGCATGGATGCTTCAGGTAGCAGAGACCTTCCTAAGATCTGTCTCCTTGGAGAATGGTAGTTGGTCATTTAATTGACCTCAGCTCATGTCACTCCCCTGATTCCTCAGGGAAATTCATCATGACTGCTTCCAGTGACACAACTATTCTCATCTGGAATCTGAAAGGTCATGTGCTGTCTACCATCAACACCAACCAGATGAATAATACATATGCTGCTATATCCCCTTGTAGCAGGTGAGGAAGGAGGGACTGGAATGGGCAGAAGTTGGAACTGGCAACAGGGACAGAGCAGAAAGCCAGCGTCAGATGTTGGAAAGAACTTACAGTGTGGATTAAGTCACCTAACTTCAAGTCCATAGTCTGTGTTTCTTCATCTGCAGTTTTTAAATTTTGGGGGCTGGGGGATGTGACTTATAACATGGTTATGAGGCTGAACTAACTGAACTAAGGTCATGTGTTTTAAACACTTTTTAAAAGATACAGCAGGTATAAAGTTAACTTTCTCAGGAAAGAAGTTTAGTGAGTTTGCAGAAACAAAAGGACCCTAAGTTTTAAAGAAAACTTATATGGCAGGTTTGTGGCTTCATGTGGCTTCACTCCGGATGTAAAAGTTTGGGAAGTCTGCTTTGGGAAAAAAGGTGAATTCCAGGAGGTGGTGCGAGCCTTTGAGCTGAAGGGCCACTCTGCAGCTGTCCACTTCTTTGCTTTCTCCAATGACTCCCGGAGGTGAGTGAATCCTTTCTGATTTCTTGCCTGTGGCTCTCAGGACTCTTGGCATCCAGGTCCTTCTGCTTGTTGCAGCTCTGAGGTGGGTGGGGGTGCCTAACCCTAAGCAGCAAGTAGGCGCACTAGTGGAGTTGATTTCACTGGTGCCTTAATACTGTCCCATTAGGGGCCATTAGTCCCCTCCCGACCAAGATATCTTAGGGATAGAGATGTGATTTTCCATGCTGCAGGATGGCCTCTGTCTCCAAGGATGGTACCTGGAAACTGTGGGACACAGATGTGGAATACAAGAAGCAGCAAGACCCGTACTTGCTGAGGACAGGACGCTTTGAAGAGGCGAGTACCCTGTCGTGCCGCCTAGCACTCTCCCCTGATGCCCAGGTCTTGGCCTTGGCGAGTGGCAGCAGTATTCATCTCTACAATACCCGGCGGGGTGAGAAGGAGGAGTGCTTTGAGCACGTCCATGGGGAGTATATCACTGACTTGTCTTTTGACATCACTGGCCGACTTCTGGCCTCCTGTGGGGATCGGGCTGTGCGGCTCTTCCACAACACCCCTGGCCACCGGGCAGTGGTAGAAGAAATGCAGGGCCTCCTAAAACGGGCCTCCAATGAGAGCACCCGCCAGAGAATGCAGCAACAACTGACCCAGGCCCAGGAGACCCTGAGGAGCCTGGGTGCCTTGAAGAAATAACTGTGGAAGGGGAAGTCAGAAAGGATCTGTCCTGCTGCTGCAGCCACCACGTATCTTGATTTTCTTAGTGGGCCCCTCTCTTCCATTTGAATCACTCTTGCTTACTTAACTCTCTCTGTTCTTGCTGGTGACTCAGTCTTACTTGACCTCCCAGGCTAATGACCAAGGTGCTTTTCTCTTGGGGGTGTCAAAGAAGAACGGTAGGTAGAAGAGGTAGAGAACATGGTCTTTGACCTTGTGCCAATACACCTTGGTATCCAAAGATGTTTGTAGTTTGTCCCTAGGTGAAACCTAGGGTCGATCTGGGTACTGACCAGCAGTCTTGCAGGGGGGAAGACTGGGATCCCTTTTGGTTAAAGAATATGTGGTATCAGAGCAGGGTTAAGCCTTAATCCAAACTCCTGGCTCCATGAAAAGTAATTAAAGGATTTTGTTAAGGGCCTCAGTTCTCTTATTTGTAAAATGGAAATAACCCTCTTTGTGACCTTCTTATAAATATTGTAAGGATATGAGAGTATAAAACCCCTAGATTTTAAAAGAAAAGTGGAAAATAATAAAAGGGCTTCTGTCACTCATATCATTGGCTATCCAGTAAAAGTGGGAGTCAAACAGTATTTTGAAACTAAATTAGAATGAAACAAACACATCCTTGGGAAGGCAGTGTTTCTGTCATCCATTTCACACGTTTATATGAAGAGGTCACAGTATTCCAGGGTGGGCTTCCTCCCTCCAGGCAGTTCCATCCTGCTTGAGTAGCCTTCTTTTCAAGTCTTGAGACATTTGAGTGTCTGCACTCAGTGCTGAGCTGCTCTACCCTGTGCTTAGTGCAGGACTAGGCACCAGAGATAAATATGAATAAGACATCATCTTTGCCATCAAAAATGGCTGGTGCATCTTATTAGTTTATCCATAGCTATGGAAAACTTGTAAAAGTCAAGGCAAGAGGGAGGATGTCAGAGACCGGACAGGACTCATGACTGAAATGAAAAGAACTTCATTTTACTATCTTATCTGGCTTCAAAACACTAAAGACAAAACTAACATGTAAATGTCCGGAGAGCAAAGAGCAGCTTCAGCATTTGCTCAATGTTTACCTTAAAAAAATTCCTTAAAAGTTAAAAGTTACCAACAATGTATGAGTAAATCTCCTGCCCATCATTATCTCTCAAAAACTGTTTTACCCAAATTTTATTACCTTACCTATTAGTCTTCCCTAGTTA
>PVHY01028417.1:0-15246 GCA_004024945.1 Uropsilus gracilis | reverse complement strand
CATTCCCCACCCCCTTCCCAACTCCTCCCCAACCCTCCCCAAGCCCCACCCATCCCACATCCCACCTGCCCTCTTTCCTCAGCCTGGTCGGATTCTCTTGCGGTGTGACTTCTAGAGACAGGCCGGGTTTGGGGACATAGAGATCAGTGTGGACAGAACTAGTAAGTCTTGATCTAAAGGACACACCGGGTGGTTTTCTCGCATATGATCTTAGGGTCACTGAAGGAAGAGACAACGCCAAGTCCTTCCTTCCTGCCTGGGACCCGCATGCTCCACCTTGTTCTCTTTCGCCCCCTGTCCCGGCCACTGGGGCCACATGTCCTCCAGCTGCACTGGTACTGATCACGTGGGGCCAGTTCTCCGCCTCTCACAGACCACCTTGAGCATGTCCTGGGTGGGCGCCTTCTTGTCTCTGGGCCTGGCCGTGGCCTTTCCCCAGCTGCTGTGATCTGGGAGCTCAGGGTCTGTGGTCACTGACTGACCACTCTTCAGCCGGCTATGGGAGGGGTCTTGGCATGGGAAGGGGGAGTCTGGGTGCTTCAGTGATGGGCTTGTAGTGGCCTCTGATTTGGCGCTGAGTTGTGGCAAAGGAAGCAGGTGGAATGAGGGGGTAGGGAGCTGGGGTTGGGGGGGGTAGGCTCAAGCTCCTTTCCTGTGGTTGTGGGCCCCAAACTACTGGCAAGCAGCACCCCCTGGAGGTTTCCCTGGGGGCGGTGGGGTGTGTGGAGGCTCTGGGGTTGCCTAAGACTGATCTACAGAGGATCCCCAAATTCCTCCCGCCCCATGTGGTCTCAAGGTATGCTGGCCAGGCCAGGTCAGCCATGAAGGAGGTGGTGGGGGTTTGATTGCCCCCAGCAAGCTGTTAGTGGGAGCGATCGGGGCCCTCATCTTCCCTGACCTTTATCCTCATGGTTTGCAGTCTGTCATTTTCTCTGTTTCTCCATCAGTTAGAATGTTTTCCCTGGGGAGGGGCTGGGGAGAGCCTGAGAAAAGGAAGGCGCATCATTTTGTGCTATTTTTCAAATACAGAAGAAATAAACTCTATAACCAGTAGGAAACGGCCTTTCAGATCAGCAGTGGCTGCAACTGTGGTGTGATTGGTTTTCTGATCGTCCCTCATCCTGCCCCAGATTTCATTCAAGCCTCCCCAAGGGAGCAAGGGTCAGATGCTGTTTATGAGCAGAAATGTGCATGATTCTTCAGATGACTTTAAAACTGCACTTGACCCTGGGCACTACTTCCCACTGCCCACTGTGCCCGCGTGGATGTGGGCGATGAGGAACCCAGGGCAGAGGAGGGAGGAGGGCAGAGCCCATGAGTCTGCTCCAGGGCGAATTTTCCAGCTCCTCCCCCCAGGGCAAGAACAGGCACAGAGCTGTGGAGTGACTTCTCGGCTGAAACCAGACAGCCTGGTGTCAGGGTGGGGGCAGGGGTATGGGGGGCTGATACAGAGAAGGGACGCGGCCGCGGGGAAAAAGGGTGCTCTCACCCCCAAATTCCTTCCCCTTTGCACTAGTTAGCCCCTGTTAAGTGGCAAGAGACCTGGACAGTGTCTGTGTCTTGAGAAGCTTCAGGAGAAAGCATAGAAGTAGTGTCAAGGTGTCACTGAGCTCCTGGGGATGGGTATAGACAGATAACAGGGCAGATAAGCTCCCTCCAAGCAGAGAAAGCCTGGTCAAAACAGATGAAATAAGACTTGACGTATGTAAATCGGTCAGGATGTCTTAACCCTGCTCTGTTCGGCTTCTGCGCCTCAGCTTTGCTCTAGATAAAGTCTGCATTTAAGATAAGGTATCTGCAAACGGTATAAAACGATATTGAGGCGGTAGTCTGGGCTCTCTAAGTCTCTCTGACTTAGTCAGCCCTCAGGTCTGAGCTCTAATAAACTTTCCTACGCTCTTGTATTCGTGTTTCTAAAGTGTCTGTGTTGAGCGATTGGCCTAACACCCCAGTCCTCGTTGCTGACTCAGATGCTACCAGACAGCCCCACAGCCACCCCTCCCCCCATGCCGCTGACTAAGCTGGACCAGAGGGAAGAGGAAAAAGCATTTAATGGGACCGGGCACCCCACCAAGCCGCATGGTTCCCGTGGGTCTCACTGTGGCAGGCTCCCGCCTCTCACCGGTCTGTTTGGTCAAGAGCCTGCTTCTCCTGCGGGCCTCCCCCCCTCCTTCGTGTCCCTCATGCTCCTTTAGTCCCAGCCAAGGGGCTGAGTGGCCCCCAGGTCACCCAAGGGAGCCCATCAGTTTGGATAGTTTCATAACTCGCGGTCCTGTTCTGTCCTGCTCCCTCCAGAAGCGACGTGGAAAGATGGGTCTTTCTACCTCCCTTTGGCAGCCAGTTTTCTTCCTCCTGGGGGTGGGAGAGCTCGGGGGTCCTGCGTGCATCTTGGCTGCCCCCTTTGACCTTCCCCACCTGCTTCCTCAGCATCGTGCCCTTGAGAGGTCTCTTCTAGATCCGCAGCTCGGAGCAGGGTCTGCAGCTGCACCCCGAGTCTTCAGGGGCGTCTCACAGGCCAGGGCCCATGGGAGCCCAGCACTTAGTACTTCCACGCGTCCCAGGAACTTGGTCTGCGACACGGCCAAGCGCTGTCGTGTGAGGGATCAGGGTGCTTCGCGAGGACCGTTTGTTTGGAGGCTAAAATGCATGCATTTGTGGATTCGAGGGTCCTACCTGAGGCTTCTGTCAGAGGTCTGGACCCCACTCAGCCACCTGGCTGAGTTGGCGTTTCCTGACATGGAGGCCGCGTGCTTTTTGGGGCACCATCTCCTTGGTGTCCTGTGATGGCTGCGGCTTTTGGTAGCCTGGCTTCTTATTGATAAGCAAATCACCCCCAGTTTGACATCGTGGTTGAGCTGGGTGTGTGCGGCACAAACAGCCCCGAGCAGGTAAGCCCATCAGCAGTGCTGGCAGCTAGCAGAATGTCAGTGCCCTCGGAGGAGGCTTCCATACGCTCAGGAAGCCAGGTCACCTTCTGTCTCTGTCTCTCGCGTTCTCTTCCCTCCTCTTCCCCCCACAGGGTGATGCTGCCCTTGCAGTACCACCTCCCAGGCCCAGCTGAGCCCACTCACACAAGCACACACCCTTTGGTACAGTCCAGGTGTGTTCAGTCCTGGGGAGGGCGCCACACCAGAGGCTGGTCACAGAGGCTAGTGGCGAAGATCAAAAGCTCCTGGAAACGTATTTACCCCGTAGTGTGGATCGTTTGTGCCCGAGGCTTAGGTTAGCCGTGTGTGCATATTTTGACTTGTCACTTGTCGTGACTTAGGCTGACACCTGTGCAAAGATGTCACCTGAACAAATCACACACACACGCACACACACGCTGTGCAATGATGCTTCGTTCTCATCATGGAGTCTGTGGCCCCCGTGGGCAGTGGGGACACACAGGTTGGTTGAGCCCCAGCTGCTTTTACGCATGGCCCACGATACCTTCAAAGATGAAAGAAGTGGAGCCCGATGTGGCTGCCCACAGGCCCGGGTGTGAGAACTGGCAGGGGAAAGAATGGCACGGGGCGAGTGAGCCGGTCAGGCTCCCTTCCTCCTCTGGCCTGTATTCCTGGCACCTGGGGGTTGCATCTTCCCCATGACGGCGGTCCAGGGTGGGTGTGCGTGTGTGAGTGTGCATGCCTGGGCCTGGGTGAGAGGAGATAAAGGGGCGCAGAGAGCAGCTAGAGTGAACATGCAGAGAACGAGAGGATGCCAGAGAGAGACTAGAGAAAGAGGGTGAAGATTCCTGGGGGGCTGAGGGACTTGCCTGCCCCCCGGTATCCCTGCCCTGGCCCTGCCCTGCCTGGTATGTCTGGGTACCTGCTAGAAATGGTAAAGAGCGGGCGTAGGTGGGTGAGCCTGATGCTTACAACTGGGATAAGAGTTGGTTGTATTACAGTAGACGAGGAGGATGGGGTGGTTACCCGGCAAATGGGAACCCCTCCCGGGAATGTGACTGTACCAGCTGCAGCTCACCCTACTGTCCAACCACACACATATAGGGTCTTGGCCGGAGCCCTCGGTTTGCTGCGGGGGCGTCTGTAGCTCTGTCTGCAGTTGGGTTTACTGTGCCTGGTCAGTTGGAGACCATTTGGCTACAGTGGGGCTGGCTCAGGGCCGCTGAGCCTATCCCTGGCTGGTGCCACCCTGAGGGGAGGGCGGAGCGTGGGCAAGCTGTGCAGGAGGAGATGGTGGAGCTCTTGGAGGTGGCAGACAGGGCGGCCTCCAGGGTTTAGTTTTCCAGCTCTCCTCCTCCTCCTCCCTGGGCTTTTCCACACCCTGAGAAGAAGTCTAGGCCTTTGCTTCCGAGGGCCCAGCTCAGGCCAAGAGCATACGTTTCTTCCTGCCCATCCCCATTGAGGGGCCCAGACAACCCCTGCCTGCCTGCCCACCTTGTTGGGGCATTCAGGCCACTCGCAGACAGTCACCCTGAGAGAGGTCGCACCTGGGGGTGGCTTGGAAGGGCCACCTGTCTCCCCGCGTGCGAGCTGTCCTTTGTGCCTGCTTCTCAAGGACAAGGGCCAGAATCCCGTCCATTCCAGTCTGATGGCACCTTCGGCCACTGCCCGGTGCTGGAGGATGGGCAAGTAGCAGGCTTCAGGGGGTTCCAGCGAGCCTTGGGCTCTTAATTAACGCTCTTAACAGGCTAATCGTGTTCAGCCTTGTCTGGCGATATTTAAACACCAGTGCGCGCGTGAACTACCTGGGGAGAGTCCTGCTGAGTGGTTCAGGCCTCAGCTGACCTTTCTAGGAGGATGCGGACGAGCTAGAACCAGGTTTCCAGACAGGGGTGAGTTGCTGGTTGCAGGCACCAGGTGAAGTGTCCCTGGCTGGGTCTGCACTACTGTGAACCGGCACCTGAGTCTTGCCTTGATTCCGACAACTGCTAGGAGGCACCATGAGTCCTCACGTGTGTCATGAACACAAGTCATCTGCGTGCGCCCCTGCAACCTGATGTTTCTTTCCTCCAAGAAGGGGACGCAAGAACATCGTGGAGTCGTCTGAAAAAGGTACCTGGGCTTTCGCAACATTTGGGTGGAAAATAGCTTGAGATCGTCACGTTTCCTTTCCACATGCCAGGTATTACCGAAGGAGAAAGTCACCATTTCTTGGTCTGAACTTTTCAGTTAAATGTTGCCCCGTGTTTTGCTAGAAAGTCGCTTTATTGCCTTCCGTGAGCAGCAGTGACACCTTGAGGCGTCTAGTTCCTTCTACCCGCCTGGCGTGGTAAGTTAACGGGGCTGGAACTCCGTGTCCGTCAGGGCTTTGCAGCAGGAAGAAGTTGATCACTCTTCTGGGCCCAGCACTTTCTCCCGGTGAGGGCTTTTAGCACGTTGGTTAATGAAGACAATTGCAGTGACATGTGCTCACTGCAGAGGCAGAGTCTAATGTGGCCATAAGCGTCACAGAGGAGAGTTCTTGTGTAAGCCTTGGAGACTGGTGAGCAGTGGAGGTTGTTGATTTTAAATAGAGTGTCAGAAGGTTGGGACTGATGGTGCTGGGTTCGTGATTTTGATGGTGCCTTGAGCAACTGGAAAAGTCAGGTGTTGGCTTAGAGTTGGGGGAATACACACCCAGTCACACCCACTCATTCACCCCCCCACTCGCCCATTCACCCACTCACACTCACCTCCTTCTACTTTCACACCACTCACACCCACTCTCACTCACAGCCACTCACCCACCTAAACCTACCTTCACACACTCGCAGCCCACACGCACATGCGTGCACATGCCCATGCACACATGACATGCATGCACACACACACACATACTCCATCCAAAGAGCCCTCAGGAGGAGACTCGGGCTTGCCTTGGCAGCTCTGACAGTCCCTTCTTTGGGCCTTGTTGGACTGCAGCTGCTTTTACCTGTGACTTTTGAACCCTAGTTCCTCTCTGCCCCCCCCCAAGTGTTTAAGGCGCTATAACTGATCGCGTCTAAGCACCTGTGAGACAAGAGTCTGCAACGACCTGATTCTCAGAATGGGTTGGCCTGGGCACTTGTGAATCAAGCTGGGAAGAATCTGTGGTGCCCTGTTGTGGGCCTGAGTGCCAGGAGCTGGCAGCATCAATGGAAAAGCACCAACTGTCCTCAGGGAACTTGTGTTCATGGGCCAGTTGTCACGATGATCACTATGTACAGTTGAGCAGGTTGTGCACTGAGCAAGCTTAGATGACACCCTCCAACTCATTAGTGTTGTTGTTGATTTGTTTCTATTATGACAGTGTTCCAGGAGCTAGAAAAGACTCCTTTTTTCTACTCCCTGGCACCCTCTGGGCTAGTCTGGCCTGAATGTGGAGATGGTAAGAGAAATCATGTGCCATATGCCAAAGGATAGTCTTTTGGGAGTTTGCACCCCTCCAACTCTACCTTCAAGCAGAGGGCTCTGTTAGTAGTGGTGAAGAGTCTGTATCAGTACCCAGACTGCCAGGGTTCAAATTCCAAGTATTCCCCTTCCTGTGTGACCTTGAGCCAGTTATGGACCCTCTCTGTGCCCTCCCTGCATTGCTGCTAATACTGCAAGAGCCCAGTATTTGTGTCTGCCCAGCAGGCGGTGGTTGGGAAGGAATGAAGCATGATGGGCAGGGAGGCTGTGTGGACTGCTGCTCACAGCCCTCTCCCCAATTGCTCCAGCCTTGCCTGGGGTACAGACCAAAGAAAAGCAAACTACAGCCTCTCATAACAAAGCTCATTTTGCTTTTCTCCAAATGCCAAGGCTCATCGTAAAAGTAAGGGAAGTATGGGTCATGCACACGAATCCTCCAGAATTTGCTTGATTTCCTTGATACGGACTTATACAAGCAATGGGATACGGTGCTCCCCTGCCACTTGTGTTCTTTACACTTCAGAGACTGTTTATCAACTTAAGCTCTTTGTACCAGGTACAAAGGCAAAGTCAGGTGGGATAAGCAAAGCGTATGTCAAAAGCAGGATGTAAAATTGGTCACCTGCTTTCTGAAAGAACCTCTGTGCAGCAGGTAGGAATCTCGAGTGGAATCTCAGCTTAGGGGGGCTGTCTGATCCCTCACAGTGGGCCTGAACGACATCGAGTTCTTGATGGACACTCTAAGCTCTTTCCCTTTCCTGGGTGGGTATTCTTGGTCACAGACATGAAGGGCACCCCAGATCCTTCATATCTCGTAGCATGGATCCCCCACTGCTGCCAGCCCCCAGCCACACTAGCCAGGCAGATGTTTCAAGAGTGTGGAAGAGCCATATATACTTGAACAACCAGAAAATGTTACTGTTTTGAAGGCGAATTAGTGTAACACTCGTAACAGTAACAGGAACCCCCAAATCTCCTAGTTTCACCCAGTTTATTTTGACTCCCAGACAGCCCAGCATCAGTGTGCTGGAGTTTTTCAGATGGCGGCACCCAGTACCCAGGCCTCTTCCTTCCCTCTCTGCCATCTTCAGCAGGCTCCGGGAGGCCAGGGATGGTGGAGATGGTGCCAGCTTCTGAAGTCCTTTGGGGCGGAAGTGGCACAGAAACCCTAGGGTCTGGAGGTGGGCACCCCGGGGTGGGCAGTACTTTTTCTCAACCAGTACCCACTCTCCTGAGATTAAGGGGTGTGAGATTTGGGGAGCCTCTTCCATCTCCGCCAGCAAACATTGTTGAACCATTTACCCCTCCCCTTCCCGATCCAGACTCAGAGTTAGTGCAAACCAGATTCTGTATAGCTCAAAGGGTGCTTGCTGGTTAGAGCTGACAGTCCTGAGACCTCAGAAATCAGAGTGAAGGGCACCCCAACTCCCCTTGCCCACATCGAGAACCTGCCACTATCTGCTCATGGTTTGGTTTTTTTTTTCACTTTTTAATTTTATTTTTAAAAATTGATGCATATATATATAATTTCACATCATTGTCTACCCCGAGGTTCTCCCACCACCTCATCACCCGTGAACTCCATCATCTTAATCTCTGTGCCCACCCCTTCCCCACTTTACCCACTCCCCCTCTCGTGCTCTATGCTTCAGTTCTGCTAATGTTTCTTCTTCTGCAGCCCTTTCTCTACAGACTCTACTAACAATCCCCACTTGGGCACCGCCTCCCCACCCCCTCCACATATGTTCTGTTCCTCCTACATCACACACTTCCCTCTTCAGCCAAACCACATTCCTTTTCATTGCTGCTACCACTGCCCAGTGTGAAGAGGTAAAGTGCACGGGTTAATTTATACTAATATGTAAATGACTGGCAGCTCTTTTTTCTCTGGGAAATAATTGCTCTTTTAAAAGATGTTTGAACAAATTTTGCGCTGGTCTTGCCAGAGCCAGCTGACTGCTTCAGAAAAGAGCATCGTGTGAATTGAAACATAAAACAGGAAAAAAAAAAAACCATCATCTTTGGTGCTGTGGGTCCCATTTATATCCATTTCCCTGAGCTGAGAGGAATAATACTGTGGGGAAGTGCTGACTGCCTGGATGCAGACCCCTACTTTGCCACTGGCTCTGTGCCTACCATGCCTAGTGTAGGGTAAATGAATGATCAGGGTATTTTACTCTTCTGCCATTAGCCTCTGTGACCAGCACCTGTGGCATGGCGCCCTCCCCATGACTGTACCTGCCCGGCCCAGTGTGAGCATGCCTGAGTGGGTACACCTGGGCCTAGGAGGGAGGGGATGAAAGGGCAGTGTCACCCTTTGTGGGGAGGAAAGGATGTGAAGAGAATGAGAGAATACCAGAGAGAACCCAGAGAAAGAGCATGAAGAAAGGGGGGGAGGTTCTCCTATCTTCCATCCTCCCTGCAGCTGCTACCTAGCCTGCTCCTTGCCTGCCACCTCCCTGCCCACTGGGCCTGAGAGCATTAAGCCCTGAGAGCATTAAACCCGTCAAGTCCTCCAAGGGCTCCGACATTCTGCTTTAGCTGCTAGAACTATTAGAGAACCTTCCTGGGCTGGGGTACCTGCACTAGACCTGGTATCACAGACTGGTGTGGTGCGCGCCCGGAGGGCACATGAGCTGGGGGTCATGTCCCCTCCGAGAAATGTTCAGGACAACTGTGGGGGCTTATGGTGTTGTAACAAAGAGGTCAAGATGAACGTTGGGGTGGAAGCTTTTCCATCAGCCCCTGGTGGTCAAGTGAAAGCAGGTTTATGTAGCCCCCGCCTCATTCCACTGCCATCAACCCGAAGGACTCATGGCAGTGCTGGATCAAGTTTGCTGTGAGATGAGCTAGAGCAGTGGGATTTTATGTGACTATATATTTTAAATAGCTCTAGATAGCTGTTTATGTAAAACATACATTCGAGTATGTTTATATACACATACATTTAAACATAAACACATTTATATAAGATAGATACATACTTATAGAAACATATCTATCCTCACTGGGGAGGTCTGACTTTTCCTAGTGTGAATTCAGACACGCTTTCCAGTGGGTCGAGTGCTCAGATGGCGTGTGTGTGTGTGCTTGTTGTTGCTATAGGGGTGTGTGTGTTTTCACATCCACAAGGGGGGGATGAGTCAGGATGGAAGGAAAAAAAGGGGGTGACTAAATTGACCTGGGATTAGACTCTATTATTGTATTTGTTGTGGTTAAATTGAGTCTTCTGGGTTTATTTGTTTAAGGAAGCGCTTCCTTCATTATTGACTTGGCTGTCCCAGAATAGCAGCCCTCAGCGCCTGTGTGCTGGAAACTGCGGCTCAGGCTCTAATCTCAGCACGGCGTGAGCTGGTTACCTTGGACGCCTTCTGCATGGTCTGCTTGCTTACAGAGAGCGGCTGAGAGCACGTAGATGAAACCCTTCATGGTGGGGCCACACCCATCTGACTGGGGGGAGTTGGGGGTCGCTGAACCTTGAGCCTTGAGCCTTTGGTCTGCCGGGTGGGGATCATGAGGTCTCCCCTTCGTGTGGTCATTAGGATTCAGGAAGATGCCACCCGCGCTGGACCTTCCTCTCCCGGCTGGAGTGGACCCTTATCATCCTGAAGTGGGGTCACCTGTTCTCTCAACAGAAAGCTTCCCGTGGGGACAGTAGTGAGGACAGGTGAATTTATGAGCACCATCTCTTCAGCCTGAGAACCTGGGGATGGCTGATGCTGGCATGTGTGGGTAACAGGTGGTTCCCGTTGGCGCTGAATGGGACACCCTCAAGCTGGCACTTCTGAGGGAAGAGTCCATGGAGTAGAGTCCAGCCTGAGGACTGTCCAGCTGAGTCTCGGTGTGGCGAGGTCAGCTGCCTGCGCTCTGGCTATGCTTGGTGCGGACAGGTGGGGCAGGGCAAGGTGACTTGCAGGCATGGGCCTGGTGGATGCTGAGCCCAGTGTGGGTTCCAGGTCTTCCTGCCTCAGCGCTGCATGTCTCTCAGGGTCAGGAGACACCAAGGGCCCGAGTTGCAAAGAGGAGGTGATACAGAGCAACTGGCTGGGGGATGGGCCCTGAGGATGGGGCATGGGGTGGGACGGGGTGGCTGGCATCTTGCAGGGGGTCAGCTCTCTGCAGAGCTGCACAGAGCTGGCATCAGTGAGGCTAGTGGGCATAGGAACAGTTTGTACAGAGCCAGAGCAGGGATGGCAAAGGCTTTAAGCATCATTGTTCTTATTGTCTCAGTGCAGCTGCTGCTGACGTTCTGTCCTTTCCATTTGGGTGTCTTGGTACTGAGAACGTTCCGCTGCAGGATTTTATACAACAGGACAGTGCACTTAATGCAGTCTCCAAACTGACCCTGCCAGCATCAGGAAAGAAATTACTTCTAGCTCCAGAAATTCCCTTGTCCAGCTCTGGTTCAACTGCCTCCTCCCCAGCCCCGGGGATAGAAGGCCACATCCCTGACCTGCCATGGCAGAGGTTATTTGGGGTGAAGCCACCCAGGGGCCCAGGACAGAGAGTGGACATTTGGGGTCATCAACCACATCAACCACAGGCATGTGCTGGTCCTCGCCACAGGCAGGGCCTCGCTTCCTGCCCTTCCAGGGGCCATCTCGCTCCATCCTCAGAGCCAGTGTGGGAAGCAGGGGCTGAGCTTTGCCTGTTTCACAAATAGGAAACCAGGTTAAGAACCTTGTCCAAGGCATCCCGCTTGCAGGTGGTGCAGGAAGGGACTCCTTGCCCCTGCAGCCGCTGGGTGCAAGCAGGATGGCGGCCATCGGGGTGCTGTGTGCTGTTGACTGAGAAAACAGAACGACAGTGATTGTGAAGTAATATAATACGTGATATAGTCCCAATTTTTTATTATTTTTTGTCATTTTACATACATATTTTTACATTGTTATAAACCCTGAGGTTTTTCCACCACCATATCACCTGTGAACCATTGTTGTGATCTCTTGTGCTCATCCCTCCCCCGATTTTACTCTCCCAACCCCCTCCTCCCTTGCTGTTCGTTTTAGATCTGTTGTCAGTTTGTTATTTTAACTTTTTCATATTCTTTTGTTTGTTTTCCCTATATCTCCCCCATAAGTGAGACCATCTGGTATTTAGCTTTCTCTTTCTGGCTTATTTCCACTAACATCATTCCTTTTAGCTCCACCCATGTTGCTGCAAATGGCATGCGTTTGTCCTTTTTTGATTGTTGGATAATAGTCCACTGTGTAATATACCACAGCTTTCAGATCGGTTTTGGGGCATTTGGGTTGCATATTTTGTATTATACAATATAATGTAAATTATATACAACTATATTATATGTTATAAACATAATACACCCTAAATTATATTATATCCATATAAAATCAGTCACTTGAGTAGTAGAAATGCATCCCAAAATAAGTGTGTACACACACCAGGTGCTATACACATGGGAGGTACGTCCTTTCCACCATGGCCCACCCCTTGGGTTTGAGCGCTGCTGAAGCAAACGCCAAGCTCTGTCCCTGCTGAAGGGTGATTTCCCTACTGCCACCTCTTGGTGACCGGTGAACAAATCCAGGGAGTGAAAGTGACTCTCTGGAGGTCACACTTTAGCTGGTGTCGGGGGTGGGATGCTGTTGGGCAGCTCCCTGTACCATTTCCCATTAAGCAGGTTCTCGGGGCACACGTTCCATGGAAACTCACAATTGAATTGAATATCCTAGAGAGTCTGTGGGGCCACAGACCTAGGACCCCAGGCTGCCCACACACACCTGTCTACCCTTGTCATTGGAATTGAAATGCTAAGTGGGACCCCATTTCCTCTCTGCTCATGACCTGCTGCTGACAGCCGATGTTTCCCATGCCCAGTGCGAGACTGCCCTATCCTAGCCCTCGCTGGGACCATAGCAGCCCTTTCTTTCCTTTGTTCAGGCCCTTCCCCAGAACATACAGCTGGCACCCGCCAAGCATGCACTCTCACAGCCGGTCTCCGTAGTTCAGAGGCCACAGAACCAGATCCCTGAAGCTAGAGGGGTTTGTAACCTGTAGTCAGTGGAAGAAGAGGAGAAAATCCATAATGCCTGCTGATGATTCTTTCAGAGCGTTTCCCCTGCTGTGATGTGTGTGATGCTCTGGGGTTATGCATCTTCATTCTTGCATCAGCAATTATTGAGCACCTACTGTGTATTAGGGGCGTAGTCTAGAGATAAATAAGATAGATACAAACCGTTTGGGCAAAACGCTTGTCAAACTGACTTTGACAAGTCAGCCCTTTGTCGCATGCAGTTCCAAGATCAAGTCCTTGGCCCTTCAGAGTTTCATCCTAGCAGCAGCTGGATGTGTGAGGACTTAGGTAGCAAGGGACAAAAAGGGACAAAAACCTGGACTGGAAGGTGCAAGTGATGGGAAATAATTGCTCCTGATCCAGGAGATCCAGTCTGCTTTCAGGCATGGCTGGATGTGACGTCCATATTGGCTCCCTTCATGCCAGTCTCTAGATCTGGCCTTTGGAAGATCTTGACCTGCATTTTTACCACTTCTCAGCATAGCAGAAAGAGCTCTCATTCCCCCACATTCCTGGAATTGACTCTCCTTAAGCCATTCACCTCTGAAGCAACCCTCTGTCCCAGGGGAGAGACCAGGCTCCTCAAATGCTATGGACAAGAACAAGGGAGGGCACGTTCCCTACAGGGAACAAGTGCTCTCAGATTTTGGCCAGGCAAAAACAGCAGATGTCACTCAGACGACCTCCCAGCACTCCTAAGAACTGATTAACCAGCCTCTCTGAGGCAGGCTGAGTTAGGGCCTGGTGCTTCTGTCCTCTGAGGCTCTGGGGTGGCGGGGTGGGTACCCATAAGCCTTCTGACCTGTGCCAAAGCTGTGTGGTCAGGGACCACAGCTTTGCCCTCCCCCTCCCCCATCCTCTGCCTCAGTGTTCCATCCTGCAGCTCGGGTGACATGACTTCATGCATCTGTTCTCCCGTCCATCCCCGTGTTACCCCAGCAGCCCCTACCTCATGCCCCTCGCCCTGTGTCCTCACCGTCCTGGCAGACTTTTTGAAAGCAGGCATCCTTCAAACTGCATCCCGCTCACAGTCTGTTTACAGGTGGCCCACAAGCTCAAAAGGGTCCCTGTGTTTTTAAATGATTGGGAAAATAAATGAAAGAATCCCAGTGTGTGATACACACAAAATCTGTGAGATCCCGATTTCTGCAAACACGGGGTTCGGCTGGAAGCCGGCCCTGCCCCCCGGTCTGTATTAGACCAGCTGCCCCCACACGAGGCAGCAGAGCTTGCGTAGCTGCGACGCAGACCAGATGGCCACGAATCCTAAAATACTATCTCTCCCTTTATGGAGATGTTTGCCAATGGCTGGTTTAAAATACTCTAAGCCTCTGCCGGCTGGCTCGGAAATCTCCTCGCCCCTGGGGTCCTCAGACTTAGCTCGGCGCCCATCTTGGTGCTTCAGTTCATCTGCTTCAGCTCCACATTCCAGGACTTCTTCCCCTTGCCCCTGCTCCTGCTGCACCCCCATCTTCACCCCCCTCCTCCCTGGCCCTGACTGCAGAGTTCCCCCTCTCCTGGGCTCCCCCACATCCAGCTGGTCCTCTGCCTAGAAAGCTCTCTCCTTCCACCTTCTTGGGCATCTCCCAGGAGATCCTCCCCACCTGTGCTGTCCCATCTCCTGCTCTTCTTTAGTCTTCTCTTGTGCGTTAGAATTAATTGTTCCCGCGTCTGTCTTCCGCCAAAGCTCTGTTTAAGCCTCTCCCGGTGGCATTTGTCTTGTTACAATCGCCATCAGCCACACAGCTGCTTCCCCTCCTCGGGAGCTTGCAAACATTGCCTGGTTCACCCTTATTCCCCACACAGCCCCTGGCGCACAGCCCACTGGTGAATGGCACACGCTCAGGGCTTGTCGGGAGGAAGGAAATTCGGAATGCAGGCTGGGACCAGCTTCTGCTCCGGGAAACAGACCTGCTAGCTGGACAGGAGCACACACTTGGAGAACCGCATCTGGCAGAATAAAAAGACGACACACACCTAGGCCAAGGGACCAGGGCAGCATTGTCACTCTGCTCAACTCACAGGTGGAGACAGACGAGAGACGGGCTCATGTGGCAAGATGGCAGTTTGAGCAATGACCTTAAGGAGCGGGCAGGACAAGGGGGGTGGGGTAGGAGTCAGGATTTTCTGGTGTGTTCCTAGACAACCAGTTTGAGTAGAGAGGGTTCTGGGAGAGAGGAGGACCTGTGCTTTTAGGGCCCGTGGACTGATTGACACCCCTGGCGTGAGAGGCAGAGAGGGCAGGGCTTAGCACAAGGAGGCAGTGCGAGGCAGGCATCAGTGTTCACTTGGCAAAGTCAGCAGACATCTGTTGAACGCATAGTCCCAAGACCAGTGTCTTTCAGCCCAGATGACACTGGTGTTCAGGCTTCCTGTTTCTTCCTTGCGGGGTTATTCTGTACGCTGCGGGGTGCTTGGTCTCTGCCGCTTCTAGCCGCTGGACCCTTTTGCCCCCAGCACATCTCTCCAGCAATCAGCTGGGCGGAGAGGGCAGTCACCCCTGCCCGAAACCCTCTTCTCCAGAGAAGGTTCTTTCCGGTAAAGTTTCTGCTCTTTCTGAACCACATTCACAGAACACACACTAGGAACGTGAAGCTACATGCTTCATGTTTACAGTGTCAGATTGCTGAGGGCTTTTCCACGCTCCTTCTCGCCATTCTTCTCTCCATTCTCACCCTCTCAGGGTGGTTCACAGAGTCCACAGACCACTAGCTCTAGGCCTAGAAAGAGATTCGAGAACATTCTCTGCTCATGTCAAGGATGCGGTGGGCTCTGGGGTTTTTGTGACTTTTAGGTCCTTGGTGTGATGTTTATTGGTCCTTTCCCTGTGGTCACAGGAGGATGGTGGTGGCCACACTGCCCAAAGGTTACCGTTTACCTCCCGGAGCGAGTTCC